>QJNZ01000052.1:0-176105 GCA_004155055.1 Monosporascus sp. CRB-8-3
GACTAACAATAATACCAATACCTGCAATTATTCGCAAAAAAAAAAAAAAAAAAAAAAAAAAAAAAAAAAAAAAAAAAAAAAAAAAAAGAAAAAAAAACCGAATTCAACCGGCAAGTGACTTTGTAAAACTAGCTACTTAAGAAATTATACCAATACAGAAACCCCTTTTGCGATTTTAAATAATATAATTACCAAACGGAAAAAAAATTGATCTAAAAAACCGTAAAAAAATACTACCAACAAACCATCACTAATTTAAGCATTTAGCTAACTTTTACCACAAACCCGGAAAACAAAAAAGCAATCAAAGAAAAAATCAAAAACTTTACTAAGAAAAAACAGTAAAACTCGGAAAACGAAAAAAAAATACAACAACCGATAAAAAAACGACAATTCGTAAACAACATTACCTAACGAAAAAATAATCGAAACTCTTACGGAACAAACCTATATATAACAAAATATATAACAATAATTTAAGCAATTATAAAAACAAATAACACGAATAAAAAAACAACTAAAAAAACTCCAAATACAAAACGATCGGGAAAAAAAA
This sequence comes from Monosporascus sp. CRB-8-3, assembly GCA_004155055.1. Lineage (NCBI taxonomy): Eukaryota > Fungi > Ascomycota > Sordariomycetes > Xylariales > Monosporascus > Monosporascus sp. CRB-8-3. Next base: position 557 of record QJNZ01000052.1, read on the forward strand.
TATTACGAAAACTTATATAATCCTTAAAAAATCAGCGCAACCTATAAAAAAACCGTAAATAAACAAGAAAAAAAAGGTTAAACTATAACACCTTAAAAAGGCTCTAAATACAATTATCGGAACTACGGGCAACAACGTTATTACTATATAAATACGGATTAAAAAAAACTGGTATACCGTAATAGTAAACTACGAAATAACAATTACAAACTATATCAATCCGGAAATAATAAATTAGTTAAAACTACCATAAAAAGAAAAAAAATTATCCTTATATGGCGGTAAATACCGAAAGCCAAAATTTCACCTATAACAACAAATAAATCAAATGCGAAATTATTTACATTAAAACCTTTATTAAAAGAAAAAAATAAACCATTAATTTTAACATTATTTTATTAACAAGATATAACATAATCCTTAGAAAACCATAATTATACCAATATAACCCCTTAATTAATTAAAAAACTAATTAGGTAAACTTTTACTTCCCAACGTAAAAAAAACGAAAAAGATTTAAAATCTTAATATTCGATCGATAAAAATGACAAATACAGGCATAAAAACATGACAAAAACCTTACCACCTAAAAAAATAAGACACGTTCGAAATAAAGGGCATAACAGAAAAATACGGCGCGTTATTATAAATATTAAAGCACGATTTCGATAAATAAACGATAACCTATAAGCACAGCCCGAAAAACTACTAAACTGGATAGTAAAAGTACCACTATAATACTACCAATATAAAAAGCTCTTTCGAGAAAAGCTTGATATGAAATTACCATAACACCAGCTATCACGACAGCATCAAAATAATTCCAACAATTGCCAACTTTAATTTTACCCCAGGAATCTACAAAGGGATACGAAAAGGAGGATTAACTAATATTAAAACAATCCTCACCTCAGAATAACTTAAGCAACTATATCAGAAGATAAAGATAAATCTCGAATTCGTACGCAATCAGATAAATAAATATTACAACCAAAAAAAGTTAAAAGGATTAACCTTTTTAAAAGGGGAAATAGTTTATCTAGCTACCAAAAACATTAAAACTAAACGCCCAAACTAAAAACTCGATTTTAAATATATTAGACCATACAAAATCACTAAGAAAATCTCGGAGAATAACTATTAATTAAAATTACTACCCAAAGTTAAACTTTATCCAATCTTTTATATTTCCTTACTTAAATCAGTAGCGGATAGCATCAGAATACACACGATATAAAACGATAAAAAAAACAAAAAAGGAAGGATATACGAATTAAATAAAAAAACCACCCAGATTCCGAAAACACCTGGGAACCCGCTAAAAACCTTATTAGCGCCCAGCGCCTACTAAAGAATTTTCACTAACAACGGCGGAACTAATAATAAATACGTCCCAATCCATATTATCTAAAAAAGGAAAACCCTGGTCCACGGCACTCTAATTAATAACTGTTACAGAAACGGAGGTTCCTACCTTTATGGTCTAACGCGGGGCTAGTACGGCTAAACTCCGGACGAAAATGCTTAACCTATTTTATAAAATCTAAGTAATCTAATAAATTAATTAAATTATATAAATCCTATAAATCCCCGATATACTTACATAAAAAAAATAGATATATAATAAATAAATTTTTTATATAATTAACACCTACTTAATTTCGCTTTTTAAGTATTAATCTAAACTTTTAATTAAAAGTAACCGTACTGTTCTCTAATTAAGGGAAAAGTTTTTTAAACCTTTTTAACGAACAGATTACCGAATTATTCTTCGTTTTATTATTACCTATAAATTAAGATCCCATTTCGGATATTACTTATACCTTTAGGTAAATATATAATAAATTCGTTACATTTTAATAACTCCTTAATTAATAACCGACAAATAATTTATCACCTAATTAAAACATAAACTTTTCTAAACTTAATATAAACTTAATATAAACAATAATATAAAACAACGTTGAAAAAAAATAAATAATATATTCGATCCCCGTTACTAATTAATAAAAAATCCGTAATTAAATTAAATAGTTTATTACCCCTTAAAGAAGTTTTTCAATTAATTAACAACATAATACTTTTTGCTACTCGCTTTTAAAAAAACCCCTTGTCTTTTAAAACGTAATAACTTATTCCTGATCCTAAAGAAATTATTAAGGTTTAAGGTGAAAAATTAGAAAAAAAAAAGAAAGTTAAAAAAAAGCCAAAAAAGGAATATAAAACGAAAAGCCAAAAAGGTAAGGAAAAAGAATTTACGTTTAATAAAAAGTTGTTTATTATAATAAGCAAACTTTAAGCTTTTTTTTTTTAAAAAAAACGCCAAATTTGCTTGTTAATAACAATAATAAAAGTTTTCGATATTACCGTTGTTTAGTACGAACCAGTCCCGAGAAAACATAGTTTCATCTCCTATTTACTATGGAATATTTAACGTTAAAGGTTATAAACTAATTTCCCTTAAGCTTTATAATAGAACTATAGATATAAAAGGATTTCTAATTTAAACCAAACTGCATTTAAAGTTTTATAAAAATTCTTTAACGGAAGATTATTAGAAAATAATATCGGTTTTTTAATTATTGACTGGAAAAGTCCTTTTATAATTCGAACTTATTATACGGAATTATTTAAAAAATTTTCCTTATACGTTTTCGGATATTATTAATTATATTTTTAGTGAATATAAACATTTTAAGGAGAAAATATAAGCTTTATTTAGGGACTTAAATAAAAAATAATACGTAATTAAATAATTATATTTTTTCCGTTAAACCAAATTAGCAATAATGTATATAACCAAGTTTAACCGCTTAACGGCAATTTCCAACCTACTAAAAAGCGCGTTATTTTATCCTTATTATAACGGCCTAAAACCTTAAATTAAAAACGAATTATATATAGAACTTAAGATAGGATTTTTTATTAAGTATACCGATAAAGCTATTATTATTAATGGATAAATTTTTAATCGATACCTTGAGAAAAAGAGAATTAGTAAAAGAAATAACAATAAAAACTTAAGTAACTGAACTAAGAAAAATAAAGACAAGCCTTAAAAAAAAGCAAATACCGTTTCGAAAAAACCTAAAAAAAATAAGTCCAATATAAAATGTATTAATGATAACAAAAAGGGATATTTTAAAAACGAATATTACTTTTCTTTGAAAAGAAACTTTAAAAAGAGAAGGATTCCTTAACCCCAGAAAAAAACTAAAGCGACTAAATAAAAAACAAATAATAAGGCAGAAAAAAAAAATTAACTCGACTTTTTCCCAACTAGAATTTATTATTATTACAACTATTTAAATTCAGAACAATATCCCAAAATACGAAAATTATTTTATCTACCAGGATTTTAAAATTAAAGCCTACCAATATTACTTAAAACGGATGGCTTCTAAGATAACTATTAAGTTAAGATACTTTTATTACCTTAATATATAACGTTACGAAATACATAAAACGGATAACCAATTTCGGCCAAATTTTAACAATTATAAATAATTATTTTCGGAACTTTACAAATTCCCAAAATACATTATATACTTAAAGAAATCCCAGACAAATCCCCATAATTTACTACATTTCTCCGTCTGCTCTTTTAATAATTACCTTATCTATCTTCAAACTAAAAAAAAACAATAATGTTTAACAAGGGTAAAACGAAAAAATACCTACCGAACCCAACAACGAATATAAATATATCGAAACTCTACGATAGTCAAAATACCCCAAATCTTATTATTTATACCCCAAGTTAAAACGGAATCGGAAAGCCATATCGTAAAAATACTTATATTACTTTCCAATACTTTATATCTAATACGAACTTCTAGATATAAAAACAACCCTTTCAGAAATTCACTTTTTTAACTTTATAACCCGTAAAAAATAAAACCTAAAACTTAATTAAATAAAAAAGCCGTTTTTAAATGTAAATAGAACAAAAAAACCTAATTTTGGTATAAAAACGATTAATACACCAAACATGCTATCAAAAAAGCTTATAAATAAAAACTTGCTTGAATCGGATACTATTAAAAACTAAAAAATAATAAAGGCCTTTAATACTAAGGTATCGAAAAACCTAACTTACAAAACTTTATATAAAGCAACCAAAAAAATGCGAAATCAAATTAAAATTTCCTTTTAATATAAAAACAAAACGTTCCGAACTATAATTAACTTAAAAACAAAAAATAACTTCATTTTTCTAACAGCGGCCGAAAAATACCAAATTCCCTGGAAATATAAATTAAAGTTTTACAAATTACGTATAGTAAACAGCAGTTTATCTACTTACGAAAATAAATAAATTCTTTAAAAAACGAAAAAACTGCTTATATAAATATAAAAATATTAAAAGCAACTTTCGTTAAATATCGCAAATATCTCCTGGTATAATATTATACTAGAAATACCGTAATTACGTTCTAATAACCCTTATATTAATTAAAGAAATTAACAACTTTTTTAAAACAAACAATTAACATCCCTAAAAAAAAACCAAAGTTTCGAACCTTACTTTCTTAATACCCCCTAAATATTATAAATTCAAAAAATTATTCAAAAAACGAACAAACTATAAGTTGCTAAAACATAACTAATAAAGATATAAAATACTTATTAAAAAAAGGCAATATCTTAAATTACATAAAATCTACTATATAAATCCCAAAAAAATAAAAGCTTTATAAAAAAACATCTAATAAAATCTAAAACGAAAATAAATACAACCTTCCGAATTACTAGCCAAATATCTTATAATCATAATACCAAAAATTAAGGATAATATACAAAAAATCAACTAAAACGGAAACCTTATTCATTAACATATAATCAACTATCAACAACTAAATAACATTACCATCAAAAATAAATACCTTTTAATATTAATAACTACTATAAAAAAATATTAACAAAGCTAAATAATTTACAGCCCTCGATTTAAAAAAAAGTTACCACCTTATCCGCGTAACAAAAAAAAAAATAACCTTTAAAACAATACATAAGCACTACGAATATAAAATAATACCTTTCGAGCTCACCAACGCCCCGGCAAACTTTCAAAACATAATCATAATTACTTTACGCAAATTTTTAAACCAATTTATCTTTATGTACCTCGACGACATACTCATCTACTTTAAAAGCCTCGAAAAATATAAAAAGCATGTAATACTAATACTAAAAGCCCTAAAAAAGGCGAATCTCCTAATTAATACAAACAAAAATATATAATATACACAAAAACTAAACTTCTTAAAATTTACCCTTACCTTAAAACAAATCCAAATCCAAAACTCCAAATTAAAAACAATCAAAATTTAACCGATTCTTAACAAAACAACCGTTATAAATATCCGTTAAATCTTAAAATTTACGGATTATATGCGCAACCTAATCAAGGACTACGGAAATATAACCAGGCCCTTAATAAAACTTATTACCAAAAAATATATTAAAAAAAAATTTAAACTTTTACCAAAAACTAAAAAAAACATTTTAAAAATTAAAAAACGTAATTACCAAAGGACTTATTATAAAAATACCAAACCTAAATAAAAAAAACGCCTAAAAACGGATACGTCAAATTACGCTTTAAATATTTTCTTAAAATAATTAAAAAATAACAACAAATAATACCCAGTAACGTATTACTCTAAAGCATTCCAAGATATAAAACTTAAATACCCGATCTACGACAAAAAGTTATTAATAATTATTAATACTTTCAAAAAATAAGAACTATTTTTTAACGGAACCAAAAAACCTTTCGATATTTACTCCATTCATAAAAACCTTACCCGATTTATAAAAATACAAAAACTAAATAAACAACATAAAATTTGGATAATCTTTTTATTAAAATTTAACTTCAAAATATACCATCTCAAAAAAAAAAAAAAAAAAAAAAATAAAAAAATAAAATAATAAAAACAAAAAAAAAAAAAAAAAAAAAAAATTCCAAACGGATATTCTTAATCGCAAAAACAACTACGATTTCAAAACCTTTAAGAAAAATATACAAATGTTACAATACAACAAAAACGGTATTTTACAATTATACGAAATAATTAAAAAATTAACCTTAAAACTCTTAACACGATTCCGAAATTCTTACGACCTAAAAAAACCAAAAAAATTCTAATAACTAAAAAAATAACCAGAAAATCAATTACGATACTATAATAAAATTTATATTCCAAAAAAATAACAAAAACGATTCATAAAACGATTCCACGAAAATTTACTATACGGATACCAAAAAATCTTCAAAATTATCCGACAGTTACAAAAAAAATATAATTTCCCTAAACTACGTCGAATTATTAAAATAATTATTAAAAACTATAATATCTAGAACAAAATAAAAACAACCAAAAATAAACCTTATAAATTACTACAACCTACTAACGTCCGTAATAAAACCTAAAATACCATACCTTAAAACTTTATTACTAGCTTCCCTTTATTTAAAAACCTAGTTACTAAAATTAAATACAACGGAAAATAAGTAATAATTAACAAACTTACTAAATATAAATACTTTTTACCTTTCAAAAAAAAAAAGCAATAATAAAACAACTAACCTACGCTTTTATTCGAAATTACTTAAATAAACATAAAATACCAAAAAAGGTTATCTCTAATAAAAACAAACTTTTTACCTCTAAATTCGGCACTAATTTTTTTAAACAAATTAATACTAAACTTAAGTTTTCGACAGCATATTACCCCTAAACGGATAATTAAACAAAACAATTTAACCAAACCTTAAAACAATACCTCCAAAATTATATCAATTACTAATAAAATAATTAAATAAAATTTTTACTACTAACGTAAATAACGTATAATATCTTAATCAATAAAAATATAAATATATCTCCCCATATAGCTATATATAATCACGATATTCAAACTTAATAATCAAAACAACCACTTACCAAAATACCAAAAATTAACATAATCGCCCCTAAAACCGAAACGTTAACAACAAAAATCAAAACGATTTAAACTTACCTCCGGAACGAACTACGGTTTCTCCAGCAAAGAAATAACTTAATACTATAACAAAAAAAAATTAAAGGACTAATTTTATCTAAAAGAAAAACAAAGTCTACTTACGACGCCAAAAACAAAACGCAATTTCGAACGTTTTACAAATTAAAACGAAAAAACCCAACAACAAACTTAACTTTAAAAAACTCGATCTGTTCAAAATTAACGAAATTATTTCAAAAATTAACTATCAATTAACGCTACCCAAAATCATAAAAATATATTTTATTTTCCATATTTCCCTACTTAAACTAATACCTAAAAACGTTCCCTTAAAAATAAATATAAAACTTAAAAAAAACATTAACAAATATAAAATCGAAGAAATGCTAAATTACAAAATAATTAAAAATAAAATCTAATATCTAATTAAATAAAAAAAATACTTATATAAAAAAAAACACTTAAAAACTACTTAACCACTTAACGAATACGATAAACCTAATTCAAACGTTCTACCATCAAAACCATAACTAACCGTCTCCAACGCAACCAAAATCACAGACGATAACGGTCCCCCGTTCAAATCCAAATCCGCAACATTCCAAACGAAAAAAATAAACGCCTCCGCAATAACATTTATCTTAAAAACAAATTACGTTTATTCTGTTTTCATACGTCGCTATTCCTTTTCTAACCTTTCTTATTTTTCCAATTAATCCAACTTATAACCTTCCTTTAAAATAACAAAAACCTTCTTTTATAAAACGGCCTATTAAAAACGCAAACGTTTCAACCGCCGGAAGAATTCTATTAACTTATCCTCCACTTCGTACTACTTTTTTTACAAACGCTTACGCTTTTTTCCGATATTTACTAAAAAATTCATATCCAATATATCACAAACCGAACGTTAACAACGGATATAACAACTATAACTTAAAATATCAACTATATAAAAACAATTAAACTCTCCGAAATAAATACAATTAAACAAAAAACAACCTTAAAACTAAATTTCTCAATAAAATCTACGCAGTTATTACATATTTCGCATTAATTTAACTAAAATTTTCTCTTTTCCTTTATAATATAACCTATCATAATAAAATTAACTAAAATCCTGAAATTTTCTCCAATCCGACAAAAAAAACTACTTACGGTTTTTATGTGTAAAACAAAAATCCTTAAAAAAAAATAATATTACAAAAACGGAAATTCTTACCTTTATAATTTAACGCAAAGTTAATACAGCTAAACTCCGGACGAAAATATTTAACTTATTTTACAAAATCTAAATAATTTAATAAATTAATCAAATTATATAAATCCTATAAATCCCTAACATACTTGCTTTAAAAAAATATATAATAAATAAATTTTTTATATAATTAACACCTCCTTAATTTCGCTTTTTAACTATTAATCTAAACTTTTAATCAAAAACAACCGTACCATTCTCTAATTAAAGGAAAAATTCCTTAAACCTCTTTAATAAACAGATTACTAAATTATTCCTTATTCTATTATTACCTACAAATCAAAACCCCATTTCGGATATTACTTATACCTCCGGGTAAATATATAACGGGTTCGTTACATTAAACTCGTTTTACTTATCCAAAAACTGCAAAACGTAATTTATAAATTTCGCACCTTAAATCTGGTATTATTAACGCTATTTACGTATACAAAAAAAGCGGGTTAAGAATTCGGCAAAAACTTACGTTACGACAAATTCCTTTTTTTTTAAATAACGAACCTCGGCAACGTATTAATTAATTATCGTTACAAAAATACTAATATTATTATAAAAACAACTACGACAAACGCACTTCTTATAACGGAAAACCCCCGTTATTATTTACAATTAAATCTTGTAAAAAAACTAAAGAAATACAGTATTATTCCGAAATTTTCGAAATTAATTAAATTAATTAAAATATAACATTACTTTATTTTACGTAAACGACCCTTAATAACATAACCCGACATAATAAAGTTAAGGGCTTACGAAATTCTTTTTTAAAAGTAAGGATCCTAGGAAAAAAAAATCGTATTACGACTTAACGGAAAAAAAAACCTCGGAAACGGCTTTAATAAACCGAAATAAAACATAAATAAATTAAATTACGTAACTAAATTACCAGCTTACAAAAAGTAAACCAATAAATTAAATTATTAACTTACGGAAAATAAACCAGTAAATTAAATTACTAATTTACGGAAGATAAATTAATAAATCAAAAAGGATATATATATTCGTTATTCTATAACTTAGATAATATTAATTTGCAATATAACTTAGATACCTAAGATACCTTTAATATTACCAGACGTAACTAAATTACCTTTATTACTTAAAATCTCGCAATACGACTGCTAATATAAACCGTACGACTTGGTTTAATAATTGGTTAACTAGCCGAGCCGTTGTAGTATAGCTTATAACGTAACTTTATTATCTTTTAATAATTCGAATATTACTTGGTATATTTTCGGATATCATTTATTATATTTTCCTAATAAAATTTCTTAATTATAAGTTTTAATATACGGACGTATATTTTATATCCTATTATTAAGTTGTTATAGTATTAATTAATTAATTATTTTCGTAAAGCGCTTTATAACGGTATTACGAATTTACCCTAATAATATAAAACCTTATTCGGGTTTAAAAAATATGTTTCTTTTATTCCGGCTTAACGTTTAATTATTTTTATTAATTTTATAATATCTAAATTTTTAATTTATAATTTTCGAACCTAATCGTAAAACTATCGGGAAACTTTCGGTTATAATACCGTTTCGTTTTTAATAAGTTTTTTTGCTAAGAATCGTAAAATATACTGGTTATAAATAATAACCTTAATATTAATTATGTTTTTCTTAACCTTTTCGGAATCCGATTATACTATAATTACAATTTGCAACTATTATTATTTAGTTACTAATTGTATTAATATTACGATCCTTATTTACATTACTATACGCAAATAATAAGTACGGCAGGTGTATAATTTTTTACTTTTTTTTTTCCTTTAAAAACTTTTTATAATCGTATAACAAAGGTTGTCCGCTTTTTTTATACGGATAGTAATTATTTAAATTTTTATTATTCGGAAGTTATTTGGAAATTTTGTAACAAACGAATTTTACGTTATTTTTACGAAACCATTTACTTCCTTATAATATTCTAAATCGCCTTATATATTTATAACGGTTCTTTATATATTTTCCCGTATATTATCCGTAAATTTAAGTTTTTTTAATAACGTAAAAATTATATTTTTATATATAATTTCCCTTAATATATAAACTAGACGTCTTAATGATTTATCCGCGGATTAACGGTACCCAGTTATTATTAAATCTTAAAATCGAATTAAAAAAAATAATAAACTTATTAGGTTAATTTATTCCTAAGATTACGGGCTGGCGCCTTAACGATATCCTTTAACGTTATATAATTAGTAAATATTAAAAAGATTTTCTCCGTACCTTTAAAATATTATTATTAATACCTTAAATTTTTTATAATTATTAATAACTTTTATTACTTTATAACTTACCGTTTTTCGGTCGGGTTAAATTTCCGCAATTAATATATAACTAAATATTAATATTCCTTATTTTCCATAATAGGATTTCTAATATAACCCTTATAAAAGCCTTTATTTTAACCTTAATATCTTTTAAATTATCTTAATATCGGAAAATAAATACTAAATAAAAAATATCTTTTAATTTACGAAATATTTTTCTAACCTTTTCGGGCTTTTAAAACTTTGCTGCTTTGCCTTTATTTTATATTCCTTTTTATAACTTAATAATAAACGATAAACTTCCGATAAAAGTTTGCGAACCTTAAAAAAACCTGGATATTACGAATAAACTTTAATTTTAACTATGCTTTAATAATATTAACCCGTCGGCGATTTATCTCTAAGTTTTCGATATTAATTATAAATTTTAAAAACTTTATCCTTTTCTTGAAAAATTCGTATTTAAATAATTTAGTACATAATTAACATTATAACAGCCGTTAATAAATTAATTAAAAATATTTCGTATATTCCGTTTTGTTATGTAAATAAAAAATTATATTATTTATATATATTATATATATATAATTTATTAATTTAACTAACGCTTTATGCATATAAATTTAAAATATAACCGGCGCGTTAATAACGTTAACCGGCATAACCGTATATTCGAACTGGCCGTAATATGTTTAAAAAACGGGTTTTTACTTATCGCCTTTCTTAATTTTAATACGGTAATACGCATTTTTAAAGTTAATTTTTAAAAATACCTTAACTAATTTTAATCGGTTTATAAATTTTAAAATCAAAGATAAAATGTATCGGTTTTTTACTATTACCAGATTTAAACCTTTATAATCGACGTATAATCGACGTATAATCGGAGATTGCCATTTTTTTTAGGCATAAACAATACCGGTGCCCTAATATCCGCTTTTAAATAACGTATTTCTTTTACCTTTAAGTTTTTTTAGATATATTTTTCGAATACTTTCCGTTAAATTTCCGAAATAAAATAAATTAGGCTAAATAAAAGCGTTTTTCTTGGAATTATATTTATTAAATATTCCGCTTTAAATAGCTGGGAAATTTTTCTCGTTATTTTTTCGGAATATACTTACCGGAAGTTTTCCAAATATATTAGTAAATTTTGTATACCTTAAAAAACTAATTCCTTAAATTTTAAAATATTTAATTCGTAAATTAAATTTATTAAGTTAATAATATAAATTTACTTGCTAGAAAGCGTTAGGTTTATAATTTCCTACCTATTAACCTTTATATTAATCCATATAACTATTAATATACAATTATGTTTAGTACTATCCTTAATTTAGTTATTCCGGGGTAGGATAAAAGAAAATCGGGTACTTTCCGGTTACGGAATATTATAAAATTTACTTACTTAAATTCCTATTCGGTTCCGTTATTATTTATTATACGAATAAGGATTTCGCAAGCCCCGTAATATTTAATATAAACGCTGTAAACGTTAATAAAACCCGGAATATTTACGGAAATTAATTAAAGGTTAAATTTCTTTACTAATTTTTTGCTTACGGTATTTACCTGTACTCCGGTATTAATATTTATTTATACTGCTATATTTCTTATACTCCTTTTAATAAATACCTTCCCTTTAAAAAACGGCTTTATTCTAACCGTTTTACAATTATTAACTAAAATAAACTAAATATATACGTTTATTCCGGTTTCTTTTTTAGGTTTACGTCTAAGATTTAATTTAATTTATTATTATATATTATAACGTTTTATACGGCCTTCGGAAATCGGTTTCCGTATAGCTAGGATAGCAAAGTTTTTATATCCTTTTAAAATTTGCAGTTTATATTTTTATAACTTATTTTCCCATAATTATATTATTTAAATAAACCTTTATAAAAGTTAAAGGTATTAAATCGTATAAATTCTTTTTGATTAAAGTTAAATCGGCAATTATCCGATTTCCGTATATAAAAACGCTTACGGTCTTTATTATTTTTACGTAACGTCTTTAATTTGCTTTTAAAGTTCTTTTTTTTAAAGGTATTAAAATAAGATCGTTTATTTTTATTAACGCTTTTAGCGGAAAACGATTGGTTTTTTTTTTCGCTTTTTTCCAAGCGTTTTAATAACGTTTTACCTTATTTACCATATTATTAACTTGTTTTAATTTAACGTTTTTTCGCAATAAAATATTTCGTAACCTAAATATTAATTTCTAAAAATAATTAAAAGTAAAACGCTTATTATCCCGATTATTTTCCGGGCTAAAAACGTTTACAGATTCCGTTTTATAAACCAAAAACCTTTATTTAACATAAAAATCCAACAGCAACTAATCGGGTTACTATTGCAATTTTATAAATTACTCCTTATATTCCTTATTAAAATAGTTAAAATTTATATAACCTTTTTTGATAAAAGTTTATAAATTTTCCATTTTCAATTTTTTCTTATAATTAAAATAATTAAACGTAACGGGGTATAATCGTTAAATATTTATAATTAAAACGTTTATATGGCTTATGATTTATTAAATATAAATAAAAACGTTTCGTTCTGGTTTTTTAACGTAAATTTCCGTAACAGCTTTTATTTAATTTTTTTTTTCTAATTAACGTATGTTCGAAAAACTTTGAACAATTATAATACGGTATTTATTCGTTACTTTTAAACTTTTACGACGATATCGTAATTAACTTATAAACCTTTACTTTTTCGGCTTATATTATCGTTTATTATTCGGTCAGCTATCGAAGTAATTCTGAATGTTATTTATTTTACTGCCAAATAATTTTCAAAATTTAATCGTTATTAAAAATTTAACCTTTTTTTATTTTAGATTCCGTAACGTAATCGTTATATTACGGTTATTTTCTAACTCTTTAACGGACGGTTATCGCGATATATTTTTACTATATGTATAAGGGAATTCGTAATTTTAAGGAATATTATCCTTTACTTCTTAAATTTCTTTTATAAGCTTTTTTATATTCGTTTATATCGTAACCGATCGTTCGTCGATTGAATTAATATTTAATAATTCGGGTTTATTTTATAACCTGCGTATTTTATTTTTTAATAATTATCGCATTACTTTTTATAAAGATAAAAGAATTATAAGATAATAAATTGCTATAGGTTAAAGTAAAGTAATTACCGATTAATCTTACAGCAAATTCCAAAAAATAAATGTATTAAGTTACTTTTATCTAGCGTCTCCTATTAATTACCAGATGATATATTTATATGGGTAAGTAGGTCGGTGTAACGGCTAGGCTAGTTAACTAACTATTAAATTAAATCGTACGGTTTATATTAACAATCGTATTACGGGATCTAAGTAATGATAATAACTTAATTACGTCTAATAATATTAAGGGTGCTTTAGGCAATTAAGTTATATTATAAGCTAATATTATCTAAATATAGGAAAACGAGTATATATATTTTTTCTAATTTATTAATTTATTTTCCGTAAACTAGTAACCTTATTTACTAGTTTATTTTTCGTAAGCTGGTAACTTAACCCACTGGTTTATTTCCTGTAAGCTGGTGATCTAATTACGTAACCTGATTTATTTGGATTTTGTTTCGGTTTATTAGGACCGTTTCCGAGGCTTTTTTTTGGTTAGGTTATAATACGATTTTTTTTTTTAGGATTTCTGCTTTTAAAGATTTTCTTTTTCCGTAAATTTTGAATTTTATCATGTTAAGTTATATTATTAAGGGTCGTTTACGTAAAATAAAGTAACGTTATACTTTGTTTAATTTAATTAATTTCGAAAGTTTCGAAACGATACCGTATTTTTCTTTATTTTTCGAAAAAAACTTGATTGTTAAATAATGGCGGGGGTTTTCCGTTATAAGGAGTACGTCCGTCGTAATCGTTTTTATAATAACATTAACGTCCTTATAGTAATAAGTAATCGTTACGTTACCGAAATTCGTTATTTAAAAAAAAAGGAGCTTATTACGGAATAGGTTTTTATTAAATTTTTCGGCCGCCTTTTTCGTATACGCAAATAACGTTAATATTACCAGATTTAAAGTACGAAATTTATAAATCGTACTTTATAATCCTTAAACGAATAAAACGAACTTAACCGTTAAAAGTTGGAGTTAGCGGTAGTCGTTTAGATTTTTAGTAGTATTAATGTTATTAACTGGAGTACTATAAATTAAGGCTTTTTTTTTGGATAACGTAAACTAGGACGTATTTATTGTTAATTCCGCCGTTATTGGCAAAAAGTTTTCAGTAGATGCTAGGCGCTAGTAAGGTTTTTTGCTGGTTCCTATATGTTTTCGGAGTTTGGGTAGTTTTTCTATTTAATTAAATACTGGGTAAGTCCTTTTTCTTTTCGTACGTTAAATATCTTTTCGACCTTATATATTTCTTTTTTTTCTGCCTTTATATTATTTTATGCCGTGTATATTTTAATAGTATCTGCTGTTAACTCGAGCAAGGAAATATGAAAAATTAGATAGAATTTAACTTTAGGTAATAATTCTAATTGGTAATTATTTTCTGAAATCTTTTTGGTAATTTTATATAGGGCAATATATCTGAAATTAAGTTTTTAATTTAGGCGTTTAATTTTGATATTGTTAATAACTAAATAACGTATTATATAAGCGAACTGTATATATAAACGAGCTATACACTTTTTAGTACGTTACGATAGTAAATTCGAAATAAATAATTATAATATATTAAATTAATTTAAATTAATCGGATTTTTTATCGTTAAATATTTTTATATCCTTTTTATAAGTATGCGTATTATGTCCGGGCTTGCCGTAAACGTTATATTTCCGTTTTTTCGCCTAAACCTTTTTACGACGATTTTTTTCGGCCGTTATTAACTGCAATTATTTATTATTATTTTTTTTCGTAGTTATAAAAGTTTGGGTTTTTTTTATAAAAAGTATTCTTTTTTTTAAAAAATATTTTTTTTTGGTTTTCTGGCGTTTATTAAAAATATAATTCGTTTTGCGAAAGTAACCGTTTTCCTCCCGAAAAAAAGCGATTTCGTATAAAAGTAACAGGTTATTTTTTATTAAAAAATTAACCGACTTAAATATTTTTATCGGCAAGCTACCCTAGTAATTTTTGATTTTTTTTTACAAATAACGTTCCCGTTAAATCGTTTTAATAATATTTTTAAAGATTTTCGCAAATAAGGAAATAACGGAATTGGCAAAGGTAAATAAAGAGACGGTCGGTATAAACATAACTGGAATTTTTAGTTCGGAAAAGACGTAATTAAGATCGAATAAAATAAATTTTATTTTTACAAATCCGGATTTAATATTATCGGTTATTATAATAACTTTAAACGCGTTATAAAAGCCGGTAATGAAATTTTCCTTAATAATATAAATAACGTAACGTTATATAAAATTTTCGATATATAACGAATAAATACGTTTTAATACGGAAAAACAAAATACGTTTAAAAATTAAAGCCGATAAAAAGAATAGGTAAATATATAAAATGTAATAATATTATTAATTTTGTAATAATTTTTAAATTTAATTAAATAATAACTTTTATAACCGTTAAGGATAAAAAAACGTTTCGAACTTTTAATACGTGTTTTAATATATTTATCGAAATATTTAATTTATTTTAGACTTAATTTATTTATTATCCAGCCGTTTTTGCTTATAATAATTTTTTAATCGGGTAAAAGTGGGTTATCGGCGAACCAGCGAAAAAGATGGTTTTTCCCGGTAAAGATAATAAATAAAAATAAGGCTTAATTTTAAAAGTTAATAACTTGTATTACCGTAAACCATTTTTTATTCCTTTATTATGTTTATTTAAGTTTTTTACGTTTTTCGATATTTATAATTATTATATTTATTACTATAAGAAAATTTATTAAAAACTTTATTTTGTCGAAATTATAAATATCCTTTTCCGTAATGCCGTATTTCGTAATTATAACCCGAATAAGTTTAAATTATTTACGAAATATTTTTAAATTTTCGCATAAAACCCGTTAATAATTTATTTTTCGATTTAAACGCGTTTTAAGTTTATATTGCCATTTAATAAAATTAAATACTTAATTAACCCCAATACGTTTTGCGATATATTACGTAAATAACAAATTTATTATATTTTTAACGTACTTATACCGGATAGGAAACGTTTATATATTTCAGTTATAAATTTATTCGATAATCGAATTTTTTTTAATCGGCGTTAATTTTCGCAAATTAAAGACGGTATTAAATCGGGCGTATTTGTTATTAATTCGCGTTTTTAAAATAGTAAATGGGACATTATAAATAAAATTAAGTTTTTTATAATTAAGTTTCGGGTTTCGTTTTTTAGCCTGAACGGCTAGGTTTATTTTCGCTTTTTTTTAAGCCGTTTTATATTATAGTTATTAAAAAATAAGTGATTAAAGTTAAAAAGTTAAAATAATAAAAAAAGTGTACAGCTTGCTTATATATACAGCTCGCTTATGTAATACGTTAAATTATTTCCCTTTCCGAGAAAATTAATTCTTTTAACATTTTTTAATTGTAGTACTTATTTATTTAATTACGTATAAATTAGAATTCTGTTTTTATTTTTTGGTGTAATTATTTAAGTTGTTTTAAAATAAAGATTGTTTTAATATTAATTAGTTTTTTTTTCGTATTTCTTTATAAACTTTTAAGGTAAAACTAAAGTTTATAATTATTAGAGTTATTTTAATACTAGTATAGTAGCTGGTGTTATAAGTTAATTACGTAATAGGCTGTTTTTTAATGTAATTATTTTGTTCGTAGTTACTATAATATTATAAGTACGTTTTTAACGTTTGGTTAGTCCTTTCCGTTTATCTATTTATTTGTAGTTTAAAAGCGTTCGAAAGTTTATAATTCAGGCCGAATTGTGCTATTAAATTTTGCCAAAATTTCGAAATAAAAGTTGTACCTTTATTTGAAATAATTTCTGCTGATAATTTATGTATACTGTATATGTACTAAAGGAAAATATATGCCATTTGTTTAGTATTTATATATTCGTTATAATGTAAAAAATAGGAGAATTTTATAAATTAATTAACGATTACGAAGATGCTGTCGTAATATATACCCGTAATTAGATCTTTTAATAATAAACGTTTTGTGATAAAATTAAACGTAACTAAATTTTATAATTGTTTAGCAACTGGTAATAATTATAATTTTCCGTATAATTTATATCGTTTGGCCTTTGCTTTAGCGTAGATATTATATCATTATATAATTTTCTATACGGTTAATTTTATTTTAAAAAAATAATATATTCGTCGTAGGCGTTTTAAGGTTTTGTAGATCCTTAAGTGTCCGTATAGTTGATATTTATATATTTTTCGTATCAGATTTTTTTGATATTTTTTTAATACGTAAATCTGATTTGTTTTTTAATTTTCAGGTAGGTTGTTATAATATTGCTGTATTTTTTTATATATGTTTAATATAGATATTTTAATAGTATTAATAGATCGTTATTATAGATATCCTTTTAATATTTAATCGTAAATAATTTATTATATTTTTATTTTAGGGTTATTTAAATTTAATTATTTGCTAAAAACGTTTACTTTGCCGTTTTCTAATCCTTTTCGATAAATGATAACGTAATTAAACTTTAAAAGGTATTCCGCGTAACGTAATTATCGTCTTATTAATTTTCTGGTAATTGCGAAATAAAAGATATTTTTATAATTTATATATATCTTTACCTGGTATTCGTTTCCTTTAAGGTAATACTTAAATTCTTTAAAAACCTTAATAATGGCTAAGAATTCTTTGTCGTAGATAGGGTAGTTTAGTTTAGCGCTGTGTAATTTATAGGAGTAAAAAGTAACAAGGTATAACGTTTCTTTATCGTCTTGTTAGTAAACTACTATTTTTAAAACAAAATTTAAAACGATAGTTTCGACTTTTACTAGTTTATTTAAATCGTATATCATTAAGACGGGTTTGCTAATAAAAACGTCCTTAAGCTATTAAAAAGCTTTTTCTATAGTTGGAGCCTATATAAATCGTCGGTTCTTTTTAATAAATTTCGTTAATGGTATTACGATTTTGTTAAAATATTATATAAATCGTCGGTAATAATTGGTAAGTCTCAGGAATGCTTATACCTTAGTAATATTGGTAGGTGATTTTTAATTTTTAATTACAATAATCTTTTTAAGGTTTATTTTAACGTACCCGGGAATGATAATATATTTTAGGTATTTAATTTTTTAAATATAAAAATATTTTTTTTAATATTAATTAAAAGATTAGTGTCCTATAAGGTTTATAGGATTTTATAAACGTATTTTATATATATATTTTTTTTATCCTTAAATAAATAAAGATGTCGTATAGGTAATATATAATAAAGATATTAAGGTATTTTCGGAGTACATAATTAATTATCCGTTAAAAAGTTGCTAGTACGTTTATAAATCCGAAGGGCATAATAAGGTAATTAAATAGCTTATACTTTATTTTAAAAACCGTTTTTTATTCGTTTCCCGGTTTAATTCGAATTTGGTTATACCTTTTTTACAGGTTTAAGACTGTAAATTATTTAGCGTTTTGTAGTTAATCTTTAATTTCGATAATTAGGGGTAACGGTATTTTATCTTTAATAGTAATATTGTTAAGTTATCGATAGTTAATAATAAGTTGTAATTTTCCGTTTTTTTAGGGAACGAAAAATATCGGGTATTTTATTAATGATTTGGAACGTTGTATATATCCTTTTCGTAATTTATTTTTTAAATAATTGCGAAGAGCGTATAGTTTTACTTTATTTAAGTTGTAGATGGGATAAAAAGCAGTTATTTTACTAACTTTTTCAAAATTATTTCGTAATTTTATTTACTGTATTATTATAGTTTCGTGTTGAGTTCTTTTTAAAAGAGCTTTTTAAATTTATGATATTATGGTAGTATTTTTGTTATTTATTTTAGTAGTTTCTTCGGTTATGTTTATAGGTTGTTATTTATTTATCGAAATCGTATTTTAAGGTTTACGATAACGCGCCGTATTTTTTTGTTATATCCCTTATTTTGGATATATTTTATTTTCTTGGAAAGTAAGGTTTTTGTTGTATTTTTATGCCTATATTTAACGTTTTTATCGATTAAATGTTAAGATCTCGATTTTTCTTTATCCGTTTTTACGTTAGGAAGTAAGCGGAAATTTATTTGATTAATTTTTTAATCGATTAAGGGGTTATATTAACGTAATTATAGTTTTTTAAGGATTATGTTGTATCCGTTTAATGAGATAATGTCGAAATTAATAGTTTATTTTTTTTAATAAAGGTTTTAAGGTAATTAATTTTACGTTTAATTTACCCGTTCTCGTAAACGAATTTTTAATTTTCGGTATTTTTAACTTCATAGGGATAATTTTTCTCTTTGTATAATAGCTTTAATTGATTTATTGTCTTTGGATTAATATAATTGGAAGTTATTATTCCGTAGTTTACTATTACGATATATTAGTTTTTCTTAATTTATATTCGTATCGTAATAATATTATTACTTATAGTTTCGATTATTACGTTTAGAGTTTTTTTAAGGTGTTATGGTTCGATTTCTTTTTTTTTTTTTTACCTGCGGCTTTTTTATAAGTGGTATTGATTTTTTGGGGTTTATAAGAATTTTTGTAATATCTTCTTATTCCGGTCGTTTTATATTCGGAATGTTTTTAATTGTTTTTTTATTCGTGTTATTTGTTTTTGTAACTGTTTAAGTTATTATTATATATTTTGTTATCTGTAAATCCATTTTGTAAAAGTTTCGATTGTTTTTTTATTCGGTAATATTAGTTATAAGCTATCGTTTTCCTATTAGTTACTATATTTTTTTTCGTTTTCCGAATTTTATTAATTTTTTTTAGAAAAATTTTTAATCTTTTTTTTAATCGCTTTTCTGTTTTCCGGGTTTGTAATAAAGGTTAGCTGAATGCCTAGTTTGGTAACAGCTTGTTAATAGTGCTTTTTTATTATTTTTTGGACCAATTTCTTTTCCGTTTAGTAATTATATTATTTAAAATGGCAAAAGGGGTTTCCTTATAAATATGATTTTTTAGGTAGCTAGTTTTATAGTGTTACTTGCTAATCGATTTTATCCTTTTTCGTAACTAACTCTATATGTTAATATTATTGTTAATTATTTTTGTTAATTTCCTTTTATTTTTTAAAGTTAAACTTTTTTTGATATATCCGGGTTATATATTAATAGATTGTTTTTTTTTTATTCTTGATAAAATTAGTATCTGGGTTTTTTGTAATAAATAGCATGGGTTTTTATATATCGTTCTAGCTTTTCCGGGCAGAGGTTTTCTTTTTATTTGTAATATTCCTGTAACTATCCTAGTAAAGCCCGTCGGTTTTATTTTTGTTATTGTTTTTTTTTATTGGGATTAAGCAAGTAATTTTTTTTCCGTAAAGTCCCTTTACCCTGGATGATCCTTATAATACTGTATTATTATACATCGTGGTCGAATTATGTTAATAGTTCCTTTTTTATTATTTGTTTTGTTATTTTTTTGTTATTCTTTAGGTATAGGAATTTAATTATTTTTTCGTAATTTTTTAAGTATTTTATATTAAAAAGCTTTATATTTTATCTTGCTATAATTATAGTACTTAATTAATAGGTAATCTCGTTATTAAACCGCCTTAATTTCTATAAGACCTGGTACTATACTATAGGAAATATTTGTTTGTCGACAAACGTTAATATTAATTATATATCCGGACTTATTGTTTTGTTGTATCCTGGAATTCCGAATTTTTAATATATATTATCTATCGTTAATTTTAATTATTATCCCGATATAATCGGTTAAGTATTTAAGTCGGTTTTTCTTAAATACTTTTTCCTAAATTTTTTTTTAGGCCGTTAAAAAACGTAACTATATAAGTTTTTTATTTCCAGTCTAATTTAAACGTTAACTAAACGAAAGTGTTACCGTAAGTTAAGGCGGCTTCTTTTTAACGTAAGGATTTTATTTAAATTTTAGCTTTTATTTTTTCGTCTATTATTCCGAACGCTTTCCTTAACGTTTTTTGAAACTTCTTATAATCGTTATAAATTTTTATTACCTTAGAATTCCGTTATTTTAACTGGAAAATAATATGTTTCTTACGCGCTAATTCGAACTAGGTAACCGTATTACCCGTAAGTAATTTTGTTATAAGCTTTACCCGAGTTATAAAGGTGGTAAGCTTAATAAGAAAATATCCGAAATACGTTCGATATTAAATTAAAAACAATTGTAACTTAATAGATATTCTATTAAAAAGTTTAGGCCTAGGTGGTTTTAAAACTTTCCCGGGTTTTTTAGTAATCGTTAATTAAATTATTTATAAGCTTTTGTTGCGTAAAAAGGTTCTTTTAGCTTTTTTTTTCAGGTTTTTCCTTACCTTTTTTTTTAAGACGTTTATGCATAACTTGGAAAAAGGCGGTAAGGTTAATTTTCTTTTTTTCGAATTAGCTGATACGGTCCGTAATTACGTTAAGTTTTTTTAAATTTTTTTCTATTAAAAAAGGGGGACGTTTTTTAGTATTATTAACGGAGCTTATAATTTCCTTAAGAATTTTATAAGTAAATTGTTTTTCGATTTGTTTGCTGGTAAATATATTATTAATAAAAATTACTTAAAGTGTAATAATATTATTAAATAAAAGCTTATAACGTATAACGGTTAAGTTAATTAATTAATTATTAAATTAAGTCGTACGGTTTATATTAGTAATTATATTACGGAATATAAGCAACAAAGATAACTTAATTATATCTAATAATATTAAAAAGATTTTAAGTAATTAAGTTATATTACAAACTAGTATTATTTAAATATAAAATAACGAACGTATATATTTTTTCTGATTTATTAACTTATTTTCCGTAAGTTAGTAATTTTATTTACTAGTTTATTTTTCGTAAGTTAATAACTTAATGTACTGGTTTACTTCTCGTAAGCTGGTAATCCAATTACGTAACCTGACCTACTTAGGTCCTGTTTCGGTCCATTAGGATCGTTTCCGAGGCCTCCCCTCCGTTAGGTTGTAACAGTTTGCGGCTAGTCGGTTACTAACCGCAGCCCCGTAAGCTCTATATTCTTACAGATACCTACTGATCAGGACTAAGTCTCCTCGACCTAATTCAGTATGTAATAAGGTAAAGGTTAAAAAATAAATAGGCTACGAATTTAAAGAAAAAGTTTTTCGATTAAGTTAAAAAATTAATATTAATTTTATAAGTTTTAAAGAAAATTTAAAAATATATAAATATATTATATTTATTATTAATAAGAATTTAATTTTTTTTTCAATTGTTGATTTTAAAAGCCGAAAGTAAAATATACTAATTATACCCTTTAAATATTTTTTAAAAGTTTTAAAAAATTAAAATAAAGTTTTTTTTACAAGTTATTAAATATGATAACAAAATTTTGAAAAATTCTTAATGTCGAATTATATTATAATTTTTTTAATATTAAATTTAAGTTTTTTCATATTTTATACCTAGGTATATAACGGGGGTATAAAGCGTTTAAAGAGTATAATTTAAAAAACAGGCGATCGTAATATACAATAACCTTAAGTTATTTTCGTTTTTAATGGTATATATATTTTAACACTGTAATATATTTATATACCTATATTTTTAAATATATGTTTTATTTAAGAAAAAGGTATATAAAACTTTTTACATTTATTTATTATATAAAGATAACGTTATAATATTTTCTTAAAAGTTTTAATATATTTATTTATAGTAGATGATTATAAAGTTTACATTATAATAATTATTATTATAAATAATAAATTCACATTTTAAAATTTAATATTTAATATATAGCTTAGGATTTTAATTAGTTATTAATTTACGAATATTTTCGAGGTTTAAAACCTGTTAATAAACAAGGTTGTTTTTATTCGAGACGTATAGTTTATCGAAAACCTTATCTCTTTAAATAATATTAAGAATTTAAAAATTGATTTTTTATACGTTATAAAAGAAAATTAATAAAAGTTATTACGATAAATAAAATTATATAATTAAGATTTAAGTTATTTATTTATATATATATATATATATAAAAGACGAAGATTTAAATGAAATAATTTAATTACCGGTTAAATAAAAAAAGTGGTTTTAAAGTAGTATAGGTATATAACATATACGGAATAAGAAAAAAAAATATTTATAAAAAATTAATTATTTTTATATAATGAGTATATTTAAATTATTTCCGTTTATTTTAATTATTATTATAATTAATACGTGAACGAAAATAATAAAAATAGGTTTAAATTTTTATTATAGTATTTAACTTAAAATAACTGTAAAAGATAAAAGTGTTTTACGGGTTATAAATATAAGTCTTTTATATATGCCGTATCAAAAAAGTAATTATCGGTATGATTATAAAATATAGAAAATAATATTTAATATAAAATGATTAATTTGTTTTATTAATAGGATTAATAATTAATTATTCGAAATATATATTATTTTAATAAGAAAACTTTTTTTATAAAATTATGCAAAGTTTTAAAATTATCAATTAAATATATAGGTATAATTTATTAAAATTACTGTAAAGGTATAAAAAGTTAAGTATATATTTAATAAAGCAGTATTTTATAAAGTTAAAAAGGTTTATTTACAAAATTATAAAAAGATATAATTTTAATGTATATATATTTATTTTAATTAAAAAAGTATTTAGAATTTAAATAATATAACGTTATTAACGTTGTTATTAAGGCTTAATTATATATAAAATATATATAAAAATACTTTTAAGATATTTATAATATACTAAGATTTTTCTACTTAATAAAATATTATATAAGTTAAAAAAGTTATTTTTATTTTAGTAATAAAAATTAATTAAAACATTTAAATATTTAAAATTTAACTTTATTTTTTATATAAAAATAATATCGTAATAGTATATTAGTAGGAAAATTAAGATTTCGTTAATTAATTAATTTAGCAAATTCGAAAACGGTATATATTTATAAGAAATAAAACTTTATAATAATTTTTCACTATCGAAATAATTAAAGATAAATATAATAAAACAATTTAGTAATTTTAAATCGATTTTATAAATAAATAAATAATTTTTTTAAAAAGGTTTAAATAAGTTTTAAAAATAATTATAATTATTGTTAAATTATTACTCAATTTCGATACAATTTATTCCGGTTTTATTACTATATATTAAAAAAATTGGTTTTATTTTTTACTTAATATTTTTTACGTAACTTAATTTTTTTTTATAAATAATACAATTACTTCAAAAACGTTTTAAATTTATGTTATAGATTATTTAAAGAAATTATAAAATAATAAGCAAATAAATAAAATATAATAATTATGTTTATAATCGAAAAAAGTTATTATTATTTATATAAATTATTTAAAAAAATAATTTTCGATTAATTAAAACGTTAAAAATTATTTTAAATATTAAATCGTTAAATATATAATGCGATAATTAATAGAAAATTGTCAGCAGTTACAGTAATCAAATGCAGAAATCTAGCAAAGTGCGCATAGTTATTCTAGGAAAGACTGAAAAAATCTGGGGGCAATTGCCTTTATATATACGTTTAACTGTACAAAGGATGGTTCCTGGACAAAAGCTGTCTTAAGTAGCATTTACAGCCTAGACGTACCAACCGCGGGTACCTAAAAGTACCAATTACCGACACGCTTTTTTACGTCAAATAACCTTATTTACGTAATTTCTTAAAATTAAATTTAAAACTTTAGAAAAATCCATTAAAAAATTATCAAAATCTTTAGTTTATATGGGATTTAAACCCTTATCTCCGTTATTCTCGTTTAAAATAAAGCTACGTAATTAACCGTTATACCAAAAAGCCGGCCTTTTCGTTTTACCGTTTTTTCGTAACCGTCCCGGAATACGGGGCCCATTTTTTCCGAAACGTTTCGAATTAAATTAGGTATTAATATAGGAAAACGCTTTATATATGCTAATTTACTACGTTAGAAATTTTATAACTTTAAAAATCGGTTCCATTTTTTAACGGCAATATTAATAAATAATTAAAATCATTGTTTTTTTAAGTTCTTTTTTATAAAAAGTTATTAAATAAAATTTTTTTTCCGATTAATTAAAAGATATTAATTAATTATAAGTTATATATAAAATATTAACGCTTTTAGATAAAAATTAACGTAAAAGGTTATAAGCATATATAAATAAGTAATTTTATAAAAAGTTAAAGTTTTAAAATTAACAAATAAACGGATATTTTCGGGTAATTATAAAAAAATACCGCGGTCGTCGTTCTTAATAATAAAAAATAAGTTTTAATAAAAAAACGCCCTTTTTCCCGTATAAAAGGAATTTAGCGGGATTATTTTTTTGTTAATTGTTTTAACTATATCTTAAATATTTTTTGATTTTTTTTGTATTTTTTTAAATTTTAAGTTAATTATAAATCATTCGAAATTTATTTTGTTAAATAACTTTATAAATCCGTCGGTAGGATTATTTTTATTTTTTACATATTAAAAACTAATATTTCCTTTTTAGATTTCCTAACGTATATAATAGTATTTAATTCGAATATAACGTTTTTTTCGTATTATCTATATTTCTTTTACTTATTTAAACGTATTTATATTATTTTTTAAAATAGGAATAAAATTTTTAGGTATAAATTTCAACCTTATTAAAAAGTTTTTAATTTTAGTTACCTTTTTAATTATTATTTCTGTTTTTACGTATTTTGTTTCCGTAATATATTTAATAATAATATTTTATAATTTTGAAATTTATAAAATAAACGTTTTAATTATAAAAAATATATAATTTATTATGGATTTTGTTAATTCGTAATTATTTGCAAAGTTTGTATTTATTATTCCGAACAATTTTAAATTATTATACTTATAATGTAAATAATTTTTTCGTAATTTCCGGTACCGAAAAAATATATTTAATATATTATTTAAGTATTTCGGTAATTTTTTGATATATTCCTGGTATTTAAATAACGGGTTGTTTATATACCTTGTTTAAATTAACGTTATAAACGTTATATTTGGTTTATTGATATAACTTAAGAAGTTAAATTTTCTTATTAAGTTCGTATATTTAACCGTTTTTTTTTTTTTACCAGCTACGCCGTTATATTTTATAATATATTTTAAATAATCCTTAACGAATAATATAAGCTTTTTTCTTATTTCGTTTAAACCGATTAATTTTAGTAATTTTTTAATATATTACTGTTAATTTAACCTGATATTTTTTATTAATAAGGAACTGATAATTTGTACGCCTAAGTATTAATTCGCGTTATTTAAGTTTTTAATTAAAACGTCCTTAATAATTTTCTTAGCGATATCTTTAAGACGTTATTTATTAAGGCCGAAAAGTAGGAAATTATTTACGTATAAGGCGATAACGTTTTCTGTTTTGGGGTTATAATATATCGTGTCGTTCGAAATTAATAAACGGAAACTTTATTTTGCGAATATTTTTTTTATTTTTTCCTGTTAAGCAGCTCCGGCCTGTTTTAAACCGTATAATAGGTTTATTAGCTTGATAACTTTTTTAAAGGAGAATTTATATATTTCTTTGTCCTTTAAATACGTATTAAAATATTTTTTTAATATCGGAAATTATTTTATATAAATATTTTCTTTTAATTTACCGTTTAAATACGTAATAATAAAGTTTATCTGGAGTATATATTATCTTAAAAAAACGGTTAACGTTATTAAGATTTTTTAATATATTGCCTTTATAATGTTTACTGTTATTTCGTTATAATTAATTTTTTTTCGTTATATAAATCCTTTTACGTAAATACGTATTTTGTATTTGTTTAGTTTTTTTGTAAACGTATATTTTTTTCTTAATACTTGTTTAATATTAATAAGGTGCCTTTAAGTAATTTTATTAAAGGGCGTAAATTTAATGGTTCCGTGCGAAAAATTTTCTTTAATTTTTATAAAGATAGCTTTAAATTATATTTTTCGTTTTAGGTTTTTTATAATTTCCTTTAAAGGTCGGGCCGTTATTTATAATAATAAACAGCTTATAAGTGTTAATATTTAATATGTTAATTATTTATTTATATTCGTAAGCGTTCCGGATAGCCTGATCGGTGTTTTTAAAGTTATTAAAACGGTTTTTATTATTACTTAACGTTAATAGGTTAAAATGGAAAATATGTAAATTACTTTTGTTTTTACCTTTTTGGGTTAAAATTAACTTTAGCTTTTAAATTAACTTTGGGGTTTTATTTAAGGTTTTTAAAATGTATAGCTTAGGGATAGTTTTTTTCGGGCGTCCCTTTTTGTACTTAACTTATTTAATTTTTTAATCCGTATTATCTTTTAAAATAACGTTGTTATTTTTATTTTTTACTTTTACGCTTTACTTTTAACGGTATTTTAAACGTTTTTATACGGGTTATAGAAATAATCGGATAATATTTTTAAAGTTAAAAGGTTTATTTAACTTTTTTAGGTTTTCGTAAATAATGATATACGGTGTTATAAGTAATTTACCGCCTTTTAGTAATTATACCTTGTAGTTATATATCCTTTAATAATTTAGTAGTATTTTTTTTATTTTACGGGTTATTAGTTTTTTTAATTTAGTTCGATAATTTTGATTAATTAGGATTATATAGTTATTACCGAAAATTCGAAAATAACCGTTATTAAATTTGTATAATTTTTTCGGTTCGAATACGTTTTTAAAGTATTTAATTAGTATTATATCCTTTACCGTAAACTGGCCTGTCCTGTTAATAATATACGTTATTGCCTTTATTACGAAGTTTCAGAAATATATAAAGATTTTTATTAGTACGGAGGTTATACGCGTTTTGTTTTGTAAAAATTATATTCCTCGTTTTGCAATTCCGTTTTGATATTAATTATGTCCGTTAGAAATTACCAATTTGATATTTTTTATAATACAAAAGTTTTTAATTATTGTTATACCGAATTTTTTATTACCGTTAAAATGCAGGATTTGCATTTTTTTGCGTTTGTTTTTTTCGTCCGGTAATAACGTTTTTAAACGTTTTGTAATTTGCGTAATATACGTATATAAGCTTTATTAAACCTTATTTTTGTTTTTAAACGAATAATATTTTTTATAACGCGATAGGTTATTTGTAAAAAAACCAAAATAGCTTTTGTTTTTAATATTAATGGGTTTAATTAATTTTATATCGTATTAAATAATTTCTTTTATATATTTCCTTCGTTTTTAAAGGTTTGTAAATGGTATTTTCCGTATTTTCCTTTCGTTATACGCTATATAAAAGATGTTTTTTATATCGTTAGGGTTTAAATTTATCCCCGTGGACCTTTTAATGGTTTATATTAATCTTTCGGTACTGGGGTAATAAAGGCGGCGGTATTAAAGGATAATTTTCTTTATAACTTTATCCATTATTAAGACCTTTCCGTTTTTAAAGGCGTTCGAAAATACGCGTTTTAAGTTATTTATTAAGCTATCGCCGTTTTCCTTACCGGATACCTTTTTTAGTACGTATTTTTATTAATAGTTTTTATCGTTTGCTGGGTTCGGGGCCCTAATAATAGGTTCCGGCTTTCCGTAAAGCTATAGGAAAAATCCTTTCCGAAAGATGTTAATCGTTAATAACTAAGTTTTATTAGGGTTTATTAAAGCGTTACGGTTTAGGTAATTTCCTTTTTTGTAAAATATTTTCCCGGAAAATATTTTTAATAAGAAGTTATTAATATATAACGTATACTTAATTATAATTTCGTTTTTTTTATTAAACCTTTTTAAGGGTTATTTAATAATATTAACAGAAATGGCAATTATAAATCCTTTATTTATTATGATTTAGATTTTCCTGGATTTGATATTTATTTCAATGTTTTTTTTAAAATCGTTAATATTATTTATAATATTAACATTCGTTTTTAAGTTTTAAAGCAATTTATTTAGGTCGTTTTTACAGAAGGAATAAATATATAGAAATATGGCGCTTTTTATAATGGTTCCTTTAAGACGTTCGTCCTCCTGTAGCTTAAAACGATTAATCGCCTAAGTTTCAAGGCGTTTAATTACTAAAGCTCCCCGGGTTTCAAGGTATTTAACTATTAAAGCTCCTTAAGTTTCTCTTTAAATTATTTTATCGTATTACTGTATAAAATTTTTAAGTTGTTATTTTTTAATACGAACGTTAAAAGTTTTTCCGTTTAATCGGTACAGATCTTTTAAGCTATTAAGGATAAATTATTTTTCGTTCCTGTTGCCGTTATAGGCGTTATAAAAGTTGTTGCTTTAATTATTCTGTCCATTATTATTTTGATATTAGCTTCGTTTTCCTTTTTTTCCTTTACCGTTTTTCTCCTTTTACGGTTTAAGGTAATCTTTCGCTAGGTACCCGTATTTGTTACAATTAAAACAAAGTAACTTTCCATTTTTGTTCTATATAAGCTTATTATTTCGGAAATTATTATTATTATTTTCTTTTCCTTTGCCTTTTTAAGCGTTATAAGATTTCCCTTTTTTTTTTTATTAATACGGTTATGGAATTTATTATTAAAGTTATCGATTAACTATTAAAAAAAGTAACTAATTTACCTAAGTATTAATTAAATCGTTTTATACCAGTTATTAGCACGGTCCTTTACAGCAATAAAGAATATAATAATTTATTTTTTTAATCCGAATTTTATACTACAGCCCTTAACTTTTCGCAATAGTTTTTAAAATTTCGTAATAAACTATACGGGGTTTCCTCTATCGTATATAATCTTGCTAAACTCCTTTTAAAAGGACCTTTACCTAGCCTTACCTATAATTACGTA
The DNA here is from genome assembly GCA_004155055.1 of Monosporascus sp. CRB-8-3. Lineage (NCBI taxonomy): Eukaryota > Fungi > Ascomycota > Sordariomycetes > Xylariales > Monosporascus > Monosporascus sp. CRB-8-3. The sequence continues at coordinate 30,986 of QJNZ01000052.1, forward strand.
AGTTTTCCTAAAGGTTTTTAATATTTTCGTTTTTTTTAATACTTATAATTAACTTTAAAAACGCCTTTTTATACGTTTTGGTAATAACCTTCGTAAAACGTAACTAATTAAATTATCTTAACTTTATTCCGTTTTTATAGCTAATCTTTTTAAAAGTAAATATTAAAACGTTATTTTAAAGTTCCTAATTAACCCAGCTTATTAAATAATTCTCCTTATCCAATAAAAAATCAAAGTACTTCTAACGCAGCTTTACATTATTATTAAACTTCTTAAAATTTTTCTTTTTTTCCTTTAAGCAAACGCCTAATTTGTTAAAGCTATCTAAACTATTAAGGTTTAAAAAACTACTTGGGATATTAAAAGAAATGTTATAACGGCTTTTTCGTTTTCGGGAACCTCTGGACGAATCTAAAGGTAACCTATCCGAATCGTCGGGGTCCTTACGTACTATACTTTTTTCTTTACGTAATTTCTTTTCTTTGCTTTTTTCCCTTTTCGGGAAATTAAGTTTTTCAGTAAATTACCTCCTTAATTACGTTTCGCCTTTTTTTAAAGGGTTAATCTTTTTTATATCGCTTTCGATAGCAATAAAGGTTTTTTATAAGCCTTCCGTCCCTTAAACGTTTTATAAAGCGCTTTTGTAAATATTTACATTTCGCAAATTCCGTATCGCCTTTAATTAAAACGGTTTTTATTAAAGTACGCCCCCGAATTAAAGTATATCTAATAATCGTTTTACGATACTATTTATTCGCTTTATTATATCGTCTTCTTTTTTTATTAAAACTTCAAATTTTTAATTTTATCCTTAACCGACCTGTATTTATATTTTTATACCTTAACGTCCTTTTTAATTTTACTTAAATTAATACCTAAAAACGTATAAAGTTTATTTAATTCTGCTTAAAGCTATTATTTCTATATAGGGATTTTATATTAATCTCTTAACTATCGTTACTAAAGCAATAAAACTTCTTTTATAAAAATTTCGAAAACAAATCTTTTTCCTACCGCCACGTTTATCGTAAGCTTTTGTTCTTCCCCTTCGCTGTAAAACTTTTCGTCTTAAAAGTCTTAAGGGTCCTCTTAATCGAAAAGAGAAAAAAATGGGTTACTATTCGTATACTTTCTATCCCGCATAAGGACGAAGCCCTTATTAGGTAAACTATTTTGTTTAATTACAGGGAGCTACCTTGGGATACGTTCTTATTATTCACTTGTTATCGTTAACCGCTTATTTTCTCTTAAATTAACTAAGCAACTTCCTTTTAAATTTCGTATTCTTTTTATTAACTTAATCTGCAAATAATTACTTTGTTTAACGTATTACGGTTACTAATTAACCAAAAAATATTACCATATCAGCAATTACAATAATTAAATATAGGAATTTAGCAAAGTACGTATAGTTATTCTAAGAAAAATTAAAAAAGTTTGGAGGCAATCGCCTTTATATATACGTTTAACTATATAAAGGATAGTTCCTGGATAAAGGCTGTTCTAGGCAGCATCTACAGCCTAGACGCACCAGCCGCAGGCACCTAAAAGCATTAATTGCTAACAAAAATATAACTTAGTAACTTAAATATTATTTTATTATAAATAGATTTATAATATATAAGTATATATAATTATTAATTATAAAAAATAATACGTTTATAAATAATATATTAATTAATTAATTAATTAAAATCTTATTACCTAAATTATTTAAACATTTTAAAAAAAACAATTAAAATTAAGAAAGATTATAGAAATTTTTAAACGACGGAAAAATATTTTACGATTAATTTTAAAAGAAAAATTAATTAATTAAAAGAATTTAATTGCCGGAAAAAACGTTAAATAAAAAGTTATAATTTTTTTAAAAAAAAATATAACGATTACCGTTATAAATTCTTTAAAGGGTTAAAGAGATATACTAATTAGTAAGGGGTATTAAACCTATTTTATATACGGAAAGGTTCCTTTTAATCGGAAAATATATGTTCCGTTAATAGGTTACATTAAATTTGCACGCATATAAGAAGCACCCGTAACTAGCCGAATATAACAACATAACTGATGTCCCCTATATCTGCCAGGTGGAGCGTGAGGGGTCCAACCTAACTGTTAGCCAGCCACATTTGGATGTACAATGCTCGGGGCTCGGTGGCCATCCTCCAAAATCTTGGGCCGTGCCTCGTCTTCTAATTGCCTAACGATTCGCGCCTGACTGTCATCCTAATCGGAAAACTTACTCATTCCAACACTGCCATCCCTGCGAGTTCGCGGCAGCTCCCAAGCGCACACCGAAGCTCTGCACCAGATTGACCTCACCTATAGTACTAACATCCATAGCCAGTACTACTGACAACAGAATATACTCTCGATCAATTGGGTACCCAATAATTGGGCAGTTATTTGAGGGGGTGTCCGGGCGCGATGAGGCACGTTGTATTCCCCGAGAGTGGAACTGGCGTCTGGACCAATCTGATATGGGCCTATACTGCCCTCCTAGAAATCTCTGCTAGGGGCCGGCCGTACTCCGATAAGGCAAGCACATAATCAATATTACGTCCATCAATTTGGATCCTATATTTTCTGGTAACGCGTTGTCTAATAGCTTGCGCCGAAGCAACAGCGCAAAGGGCCGTTTGTTGCCCAGCCATATTGGTTTTAAATTCGGGTGCCCCCGTTCCGATTCCCTAGCTCTTAAAACGTTACTTTTATGCCACCTAATAGCTCACATCATTAAGATAGTACATAATAATATATCTAACTATAAGTACTTTAAAGTTGTCTTTTAAATTAAAGTTATGCTATTCGTATATTATATTATTAATAGGAGCTATATAATGCTTTTTCTATATCTACTACCGGCCCTTATATTGCCCTTTTTAACTCATTAAAAAACGCGTAATTATTCGATATTCCTTTGTTATAACAGTTATAACATTATTATAAAATATATTAAATTAATATTATAGCGGTTATAAATTTATTTTTATTTAATAACAAGCTAAAACTTATTTGTCGCCTCGGCCGAAAATAATACCGATTTTAAACTTTTTAAAAAATTAAACGAATTAAAATCCGTTTTAAAATAAAGGGAATATTTAAAATTTTATCTTCGTTATATAAAATTTAACTAATCTTTTTTGAAAGAAAATAAAAACGAAAATAAATTACGGATATATGTAAATTATTTTCTCGAATTAATATATCGTTACCGCGGAATATTAAGAAGCTTTCGGCGGACGAAAAATAAAAGGAAATTACGTTATATACGTAAAAAATAAAAAGACATATAGCGGTAAATATAACTTAAAATAGTTTTTCCGTATATATAAAATAATAAAAGTTTTACCGATTTAATATAATTATAAAGTATTATCGCATTTCGAAATAGGCGTTATTATAAGGGAATGAAAAGGACTAGCCACTCCGGTACATAACCAAAAAATCAGCAGTTTTAACGCTTTATACGTTAAAAATCCTTATCCGTACTTAAATAAGATACGCCCCGAGGCCTATATCTTTACATTACTTCCCCCTTTATAAAGAAATCGTTCCGATTCCGTACGTTATTTTTTTATCCTATAGCCAGCTTTTTAACGGCAGTTCGGCAATTTTTTAACGATACGCGTTATAAATCCGTCGGCTTAAGCACGTTAAACCCCTGAGGGCAAATGCGACCTTACCATTATCCCCATTATACCGTCGATTATCGCCGACTTTGGCTACAACTAACAGGGGGGCCTTTACCACCCTATCTATTTACTAGTTGCGCGGTAACTAATCGCCGATTTTTTGCTAAATCCGAATAGGTAAATTTATTTACCTTATAAACGCAACGAAGGCCTAAACCTTAACAATTAATTTTAAAATCTTAGTATTTTTTAGTTTTTTTTAAATTCGAATTTTAAACTTAGTTACGGCTGGTTAACTAGTATACTTATAAAGCATTAAAATAATGTAAGGAAATAAAAAGGATTAGTTATTTCGGTATATAACTAAAAAATTAATAGTTTTAACGTTTTATACGTTGGAAGTCCTTGTCCGTACTTAAGTAGGATACGCCCCGAGGCTTATATCCTTACAGTTATATATCGCTAGTAAGGTTAAAACTAATACTAATACGTAGAAGATTTTATATACAATAATATATTAAGCCTTTATATACCACGTAAATTTGTTTAGAAAATAAGTACTTACGGAAAAAATTAATATATAAAAATATTAATAATATACGGTGAAAAATGCGAATCCGTATATATAAAGACTTTACTTTTACGTAAATTTTCGTTAGACGATTCCGTATGTAACCTTATTATTAATAAATTTATTGCTGTTTTAAACTATACCGTAATAGATAAATTTTAGAAAATATTAAAAATATTTAATATATATAATATATATAAAATTAATTACGTAAATCTTTTTATTTATAGAAACTAAATAATTTAAGCTATATTTTTAATAGTATTTTTATATTAATTAATACTTAAATTTATATAAATTAAATTTTAATTTTTATATATAAGCTTTTCGTTAAAAAATAAAATTATTAAATTTTAAATTAATATTATTAACGTGTATAAGTTATACTAAAAAGATATATAAATATTTTTTCGAAATATTAAATTATATTTTTATATTATTTATATTTATAAAAATATAATTATTAAAGTAAAACGGAAGTAAAGTATATTATTAATTATATAAGGTAAAGTGCTATTAAGGTATTTAGTTATGTCCATATATACAGCTAATCCGTTTATTACATATATATATACAAATAGTTCTGCATAAACGCGACCGGGAAGCACCCTCTTAAAAACCGTCCCTTTTTAGCCAAGGGCCGGAAAAACGTAATGCGAGTTATTGATACGGCAACTGACGATAAATACACGATTGATTTAATTAGTTCCTAGAGCCCCTAACTACTTTAATTATCGCCGACACGGTGGCGGAGCCGAAGCCCCAATTGGTTAGCTCCTTTAGGTTGGCGCGACCTAGAGGAACGGTGGCCTAAGCTGGATTTGAACCAGCTGTCTTTTGCGACCAACCGTAACATGGTGTGCCCAAGCCTGTTGCAATTGAAAAAGACACCCAGGTTCGCGACTAATATTATTAATTATAAATAATAAAAAATTCTTATAAAATAAAAAACGTACTTATATTTACGAAGAAATTTTTATTATTAATTTAAAAAAACTTTTCTTATTTCGATTATATAACCATTTTAACTAGTAGAAATATTTTTATAATATTTACGTAATATTATAATTTTAATTAAAGAAAAATATTATATATTTTTAAAAGTTTAATAATTTACATTAAAATTAAAATTTAATTTATTTAAATATATAATATAATAATAAAGCAATTTAATAACATATATAACCTAGTTATATATTATTTCTTACTATAATAAATGAATTATAATATAAATAATCGGAGTTTTTAAAGCGGTATTACTTATAAATGGTTAAAGATTATATATTTAATAATAAAACAAACGTTTTATAATTTTAAGTTTAAATATTTAAAAATATTTTAAAATAAAGAAAGTAGAATTAATTAAAAAGATATTATTTTATAAATATAAATAACTTATATTAAACAGCATTTTATACTGTATTTTTTAAACTTAGTATAATAGCTAAGTTAATTACCTAATTATTAAATTAAATTATACGGTTTATATTAATAATTATATTACTAGATTTAATTAATAAAAATAACTTAATTACGTTTAATAATATTAAAAGCGTTTTAAATAACTAAGTTATATTATAAATTAATATTATTTAAATTATAAAAATAATAAACGTATATATTTCTTTTTAATTTATTAATTTGTTTTTCGTAAATTAATAATTTATTTTTATTAACTTACTTTCCGTAAGTTAATAATTTATCTTATTAATTTCTTTTTTATAAGCCGGTAATCCAATTACGTAACTTAATTTATTTAAATCTTGTTTCGGTTTATTAAAACCGTTTCCGAGGCTTTTCTTTGTTAAATCGTAACATAATCTTTTTTCTTTTAGAATTTATACCTTTAAAGATTTTTTTTTCCGTAAGTCCTTAATTTATTATGTTAAGCTATATTATTAAAGATTATTTACGTAAAACGGAATAACTTTATATGTTAGCTAATTTAATTAATTTAGAAATTTCGAAATAATACTATATTTCTTTTACTTTTTTAAAAAGCTTAATTACTAAATAATAACGGGGGTTTTCGGTTATAAGAAATACGTTTATTACGGTTGCTCCTATAATAACACTAACGTTTCTATAGCGATAATCAATCATTACGTCGCCGAGGCTCGTTGTTTAAAAAAAAAAAAGAAGCTCGTTACAGAACAGACTTTTGCCACATCCTTAACCCGTTTTTCCCGTATACGCAAATAGCGCTAATAACACCAGATTTAAGGTGCGAAACTTATAAATCATACCTTACAATCCCTGAACAAACTTAATCGTTAATAGTCGGAATCGGCGGTAATCGTTTAGGTTTTTAATAATATTAACGTTATTAACTAAAGTACCGTAAATTAAAGCCTCTTTTTTTTTGAATAACGTAAACTAAGACGTACTTATTATTAATTCCGCAGTTATTAGTAAAAGTTTTTTAGCAAACGTTAAGCGTTAATAAGGTTTTTAGCGGGCTTTTAAATATTTTCGGAATCTAGGTAATTTTTCTATTTAATTAAATACTAAGTAAATCCTTTTTCTTTTTGCGTGTTAAAAATTTTCTTTATTTCATAAACTGGTATATTTTTTTCTACCTCCTCCTTGTACCTAATATTAACTTTTGTAATATCTGCTACTAATTCGAATAACTATAAAAAATTAGATAAAATTTAACCTTAAAACGTAATTCTAATTAATAGTTATTTTCTAAGATTTTCTTAATGATTTTATATGGGTTAATATATTTAAAATCGAATTTTTAGTTTAAGCGTCTAGTTTTGATATTTTTAGTAGCTGAATAAACCATTTCCCCCTTTAAAAAATCAATTTTTTTAACTTTTTTTAATTATAATATTTATTTATTTAATCGCGTGCGAATTAAAATTCTGTTTTCACTTTTTAATATAATTGTTTAAGCTATTTTAAGGTAAAAATTACTTTAACATTAACCGGTCCTTCTTTTCGTATTTGCCTATAAATTTCTAGGGTAAAACTAAAATTAGCAATTATTAAAATCGTCATAATACTAATATAGTAACTGGTGTTATATGCTAATTATGCAGTAAATAATTTTTCAACTTAGTTATTTTGTTTATAATTAATATAACATCGTAAGTATATTTCCAGCGTTTAATTAATTTTTTTGATTTACTTATTTGTTTATGGTTTAAAGGTATTTAATAGCTTATAATTTAAACCGAGTTATATTATTAAATTTAGCTAAAATTTCGATATAAAAGTTATACTTTTATTTAAAATAATCTTTAATAACAATCCGTATACGTTAAGAATATGTCGAAAGAAAATATATATTATTTATTCGGCGTTTGTATTTTTATTATAAGATATAAAACAGGAAAATTTTGTAAATCGATTAACGATTATAAGGATGCTGTTATAATATATATCCGTATCTGGGGTTTTTAACAAAAGAAGTTTCGTAATAAAATTAAATATAATTAAATCCTATAATTATTTAACGATTAATAATAATTATAATTTTCCGTATAATTTATATCGTTTAGTTTTTGCTTCAGCGTAAATGTTATATGATTATATAATCGTTTATACGGTTGATTTTATTTTAGGAAAATAATATATTCGTCGTAAACGTTTTAAGGTTTTGTAAATCCTTAGATGTCCGTATAATTAATGCTTATATATTTTTCGTATTAAATTTTCTTAATATTTTTTTGGTATATAAATTTTGTTTATTTTTTAATTTTCGGGTAAGTTATTATGGTATGGCTGTATTTCTTAATATATATCTGGTATAGATATTTTGATAATATTAATATATCGTTGTTATAAATATTTTTCTGGTATCCAGTTAAAAATAGTGTGTTATATTTTTACCTTGAAATTTTCCAGGTTTAATTATTTACTGAAAGTATTTATTTTATTATTTTCTGATTTTTTATAATAAATAAAAACGTAATCGAACTTTAAAAGATACTTTACGTAACGTAATTATCGTCCGACTAATTTTTTAGTAGTTACAAAATAAAAAATGTTTTTGTAATTTATATATACCTTTACCTGGTATTTGTTTTTTTTAAGATAATATCTAAATTTCTTAAAAGCTTTAATAATAGCCAGGAATTCCTTATCGTAAATAAGATAATTTAACTTAATACCGTATAATTTGTAAAAGTAAAAAATAATAAGGTATAACTTCTTTTTCTTATTTCGTTAGTAAATTATTATTTCTAAAGCAAAATCTAAAATATTGATTTTAAATTTTACTAGTCTGTTTAAGTCGTATATTATTAAGACGGGTTTGCTAGTGAGGGTGTTTTTGAGTTATTAAAAGGTTTTTTTTATAACTAGGGCCTATATAAAGCGTTAATCTTTCTTAATAAGTTCCGTTAATAATATCGCAATCTTATTAAAATATCGTATAAATCGTCGATAGTAGTTAGTTAATCTAAGAAATGTTCGTACCTTAATAATATTAATAAATATTTTCTAGTTTTTAATTGCAGTAATCTTTTTAAGATTTATCCTGATATATCCCGGGATAATAATATATCCTAGGTATTTAACTTCCTAAATATAAAAAGTATTTTTCTTTATATTAAATAAAAAATTAACGTTCTGTTAAGCTTATAGGACTTTATAAACGTATCCTATATGTTCCTTTTCCGTCTTCGAATAAATAAGGATATCGTCGAGATAACATATAATAAAAACGTTAAGGTATTCTCGGAATACGTAATTAACTATTCGTTAAAAAATTACTGGTACGTTCGTAAATCCGAAAGGTATAACAAAATATTTAAATAATTCTTATTTTATTTTAAAAGTTATTTTTTATTCGTTTTTTGGTTTAATTCGAATTTAGTTATATTTTTCTCGTAAGTTTAAGACCGTAAATTATTTAGCGTCTTATAGTCGGTTTTTGATTTTAGTAATTAGCGGTAATAATATTTTATTTTTAATAATAATATTATTAAGTTATCGATAATTAATAACGAATCGTAGTTTTTTATATTTTTGTAAAATGAAGAATATTAAGTATTTTACTAACGACTTAGAACGTTTTATATGTTTTTTTCGTAGTTTGTTCTTTAAGTAATTACGAAGAGTGTGTAGTTTTGCTTTATTTAGGTTGTAAATAAGATAGAAAACTGTCGTTTTACTGTTTTTAAAAATTATTTTATGATTGTATTCGTTATATTATAGTAATTTCGTATCGAATTTTTTTTTAAAAAAGCTTTTTATATTTATAATATTATAATAGTACTTTTGTTATTTATTTTAGTAGTTTTTTAGGTTATGTTTGTAAGTTGTTGTTTATCCATCGAAATCGTACTTTAAAGTTCGCAATAACGCGCGGTATTTTTTTGCTGTGTCCTTTATTTTAAATATGTTTTATCTTTTTGAGTAGTAAAGTTTTTGTTGTATCCTTATATTTATATTTGTCGTTTTTATTAATCGAATATTAAGATCTTAAGTTTTTTTCATTTTTTTTATATTAGGAAGTAAGCGGGAACTCATTTGATTAGTTTTTTAATTAATTAAGGGGTTATATTGGCGTATCTATGGTTTCCTAAGGATTATGTCGTATTTATTTAATAAAATAATATCGAAATTAATATTTTTTTTTAATAAAGGTTTTAAGGTGATTAATTTTACGTTTGATTTATTTATTATCGTAAGCGAATTTTTGATTTTCGGTATTTTCGACTTCGTAAGGGTACCTTTTTTCCTTTTATAGTAGTTTTAATTAATTTATTATTCCTGGACTGATATAGTTAGTAGTTATCGTTCCGTAATTCATTATTACGGTATACCAGCTTTTTTTAATTCGTATTTGTATAGTTATAGCGTTATCGCCCGTAATTCCGATTACCGCGTTTAAAGCTTTTTTAAGGTATTATGGTTTAACCTTTTTTTTCCCGTTTACTTACGGCTTTTTTACAGGTAACGTTAGTCTTTTAAGGTTTATAGGAACTCCCGTAAAATTTTCGCGTCCCGGTTATTTTATATTCGAAATTTTTTTAGTTATTTTTCTATTCGCGTTATTTGTTCCTATGATCGTTTAAATTGTTATCGTATATTTTATCGCTTATAGGTTTATTCGGCGAAAGTGTTAACCGTTTTCTTATCCTGTAACGTTAACTATAAACTATCGTTTTCTTTTTATTAGGCTTTATCCTTTAAATCTTACTAATTTTTTTAATAAAGCTTTTAATTTTTTCCTTAATTACTTTCCTTTCCTTTAGATCTATAGTAAAAGTTAATTAAATACTTAAGTCGGTAATAACCCGTTAATAATACTTCTTTATAATCCTTTAAACCAACTTCTTCTCCGTTTAATAATCGTACTATCCGAAATAACAAAAAAGATTTCCTTATAGGCATAACTCTCCAGGTAACTAGCTTTATAACGCCATTTACTCGCTAATTTTATCTTCCTTTACGAATAACCGTAAATATCGGTATTATTATTAATCGTTTTTACTATCTTTTCTTTATTTTTTAAAATCGAATCTTTTTTGATATATCCGGGTTATACGTTAATAAATTACTTCCTTTTATTTTTAGTAAAATTTATACCTAGGTTTACTGTAATAAATAACGTAAGTTTTCGTATATCGTTCCGTTTTTCCCGGGTAGAAGTTTTTACTTTATTCGTAATATTTCTGTAACTATATTTATAAGACCCGTTAATTTTGTTCCTATTTTTCTTTCTTTTAGTAAAATTAAGCGAATAATTTTTTTTTATAAAACTTTTCTATTTTAGATAATCCTTATATTATTATATTACTGTATATCGTAATTAATAGCTGTTTCTAAGTTGGATTATATTAATTAATTTCTTATTATCTTTTTTATCGTTTTGTTATTATCCTTCGGATATAGGTACCTAGTTATTCCGTTTAGGTTTTTTAGGTGCCTTATATTAAAAAGCTTTATATTTTATTTTATTATAATTATAATATTTAAACGGAATCCGTTCCTATTATATAACCGCTTTTATTTTTATAGGACCCGGTTTAATACCGTAAGATATATTAACATGTCGTAAAGTATTTGCCGTATATTTAGGCCGGTTACCTTATTACGTTTTAGAATATTACGTTTTCCAGGCGTATTGCCGATTATCGATTTTAACCGTTATCGTAATATAATTAGCTAAAATTCTCAGCCGATTTTCTTTAAATAATTCTTTTTAAACTTTTTTTTAAACCATTAAAAAATTTAGCTATAAAAGCCTTTTATCTTTATTCGATCTTGGACGTTAATTTGATAAATATACTACCGTAAGCTAAGGCGGCTTTTTTTTTAGTGTAATTCTTTAATTTAAATTTTTGCTTTAATTTTTTTATTTACTATTCCGAAAAGATTTTTTAAAGCGTTCTCGAATTTTTCGTAATTATTATATACTGTTCGAATTTCTGGATTTTATTATTTAGGGGAAAAAGTAACGTATTTCCGGAATATTGGTTTAAATTATACAACCGCGTTATTAATTAATAGGCCGATTATAAATTTTATTCGAGCCGTAAAAGTAACGAACTTAATAGGAAAATACCCGAAATACGTTCGACATTAAATTAAAAATAACTGTAACTTAATAAAAATTTCGTTAAAAAATTCGGGCCTAGGTAGTTTTAGAATTTTTCCGGGTTCTTTAATATTCGTTATTTAAATTGTTTAAAAACTTTTGCTACGGGAAAAAAATTCCTTTAATTTTTTCCTCCGTTTTTTTTTTACTTTTTTTTTTCGAGGCGTTTATGTATAGCCTAGAACGAAGTAGTAAAGTTACTTTTTTCCTTTTCGAACTGGGTAATACGGTTTGTAATGGCGTCGAGTTTCTCTAAGATTTTTTCCGCCGAAAAGCGGGGAAGTTTTTCCTTATCGTTAGAATTTATGGACTTTTCCGGAACCTTATAAGCGGATTGTTTTTTGGCTTATTTACTAGTAAATATAATGTCGGCGGGAATTATTTAAAGTTTAATAATATTATTAAATAAAAGCTTATAACGTATAATGGCTAAGTTAATTAACTAATTATTAAATTAAATTATACGGTTTATATTAATAATTATAATACGGAATTTAAATAATAAAAATAATTTAATAACGTTTAATAATAATAAAAACGTTTTAAATAATTAAGTTATATTATAAATTAATATTATTTAAATTATAAAAATAACGAATATATATACCTTTTTTTAACTTATTAATTTACCTTTTATAAGTTGGTAATTTATTTTACTGGTTTACCCTTTGTAAGCCGGTAATCCAGTTACCTAATTTAATTTACTTAGGTTTTGTTTCGGTTTATTAGGACCATTTCCGAGGCCTTTTTCTGTTAAGTCGTAACATTTAGAGTTCTGTCCTAGGTTACTTATTTCTAACCGGGGTAAGAGCAGCTAGATATAGTCTTTAGCTCTTTTGTTTTTATAATCTTAAGGCTACAAATCAAAACCCTTTTAATTCTTTTAACGCTCTAATAATAAATTACTACATCTGCCGACATAATATTATAAATTAAATTAAAATATTCGTTTTATATGAAAAAAGTGTTATATCGTAAATTTTAATATAAAAACGTTTATTAATTTTAACATTTAATTAATAACTTCGTTTAAATTAACCCCGAATTAATTATTCGTAAACTTTATATAACGGTATAAAAAAGCCGCCCGGTATTTTATTTTATCGTAAAACTTAATAAGAGTACCGTTAATATATAAAATTCCCGGTTTAAAAATTTACGCCGTATAAATAGCTATACGAATAAATAAAGTAATAATATTATTTAATTATAACCGAAAAAACGAAAAAGATAAAATAATCTTTATACTTAAAAATAACAAGCGACTTACTAGCAGTAAAAATATTATAATTAATTATTAATTTTAATCGTAAGACTTTATTAATAGATAATTATATCGTAATAACTTTAATTATAATCCTTAAGTAACCTACGGAATTTCGAACTTTACTTTCGAAACGGCTTCGTTTATTAAATATAATTAAACTAAGGGGTAAAAAAAGACTAATTAAGCTATTTAGCCGGAGATAATACAACTTTTTCCTAGGTTTCTCTAAATTAAATAACGTTATTTATAATAATATATATAACGTTATAATAAAAGTATATAATTACTTTAAATTCTTATACTAATCACTACATATACTTATTAATTAAAAGAATAAAAATAAGATAAAAACTATCGTAATATAATACGTACGTATTAAAATACTAATCCTTTTTTTAAAAAAATAAAGTGCTATATAAATACGTTATAAGCTTAGATTATTGAAATATTTTAAACGATTTGTTTTTTAATAGTTACTTTTTTAAAAACGTTATATTATTATATTATTTAAAGATAACTACTAAGTATAATAATATAATTAAAATATAAGCACGTTTAAAGTAAAGATTAAAGATTTAATATATAGCTCTAATATAAAATACTAATATATAAATAGTATAAACTTTTAAATTAAAAAGAATAAATTTATTAAATTATTTACTTTATAACTTATATTTCTATATATAGTTATAAGTATTTAAGTATAAGTATAACTTTTTCATAAGCAATTTTTTTTAATAATAAAATAAAGGTTATTAATATTTTAAATATTAAGTGACGTTTTTTATCGTCGAAATATTAAATATATATTTATAAATATTTATTTCTAGAAAAGTTAAATAGGCGGATTAGCTTTAGTAATTACGTTACGGATTGCGCAACCGGTTGACTTCGATTAGTTAGACCTTGGATATTTACGATTGTTAATCAGAATCCATCCCTTGATGTATGATTCTAGGCAGGAGGAGCGGGGGAAATTGGGAAGAGACTGTCTACGTCACTCTGTTGGAGCAGTTGGCTGCACACTGAACCACAGCCTCAGAACCAGCCAAGAGTCAGCAGTACGGATCAGAGTCATCTCCGGTCAGCCGGTCCTTCTTCGTGCGGTGTGATTCTCTCCAGCGTCACGCACACTTCGGTGATTTTCTTTCCCCAGAGACAATGCTTCATGAGGATATAACCCGTCACGTCACTGCCCTCCTCCTCGGCCGCGACCTGAGGTAATCTGCCAATGAAGAACGTTAAAGTGCCACCTTGAGGACGAATCCAGAACCATCCTCATCAAGTCCAGGCCTTGCCGACGGATTTGCGATCTCGACACCATTGCAAAATCCCGCCCAGCCTCAGCAGCAGGTCCTCGATGAGGAGAAAACACCGTACTGAAGATAGGGCCATTTAAATGAAGTCTCGAACGTTGTTTTAGTCTGTCTCTGCTCCGCGGACATAAATGTCCCAGAAGCCCGATTTAACGTCCTGATCCCGATGTAGAGACAGATCACGTAAATCCGGCACGTCCCTGACGCGAACAGGACCTCCTGGAGAGCATACCGGTCTAAAGTCCTCGATGTACATCTATGCAATCTACGGGCTGCTTGCTCCCATTTCCCGACTTGCCATACGAGGATCGATTTGTCTCGGCATATTTGCCCAATATCAGGCGGACATTCAGGATCCATCATACCTTGGACACAGTGACAGAACCACAATATATGCATATAGAATGGTTCTAGCCCTCGCCAAACTACCCTAGACTTCTTAGCAACATCTATCAACAACTCAGCGAATACGCGCAATTCCTGGTACGTAGAATTAATAAGGACACATTAATTAATATGCATTAAAATCCAAGCATATATTAAAGCTGTTAGTTACTAAAAGTAATGATTCTCTTGTAATGGAGTAGGAATTAATCGGATACGAATTAAAGGTGCGCCAATAGTATTCCACGCCTATCGAAAATTTGGACGTGGGATCGGAAGCCTGAATTATGTTCGTTGGCTAGCCATAGACACAAGTGGGCTGATGACATATCCCGATGGCATCAAGCATGGCTGAGAGGTAATTAGCACAATCTACCATATCAACCTCAATGACACTTAGTTATGACAGTCTGACGTAAAGCACTTGATTATCCCCACATTCTTGCGCCACCAGATATATTGCATAATTCCCCCATTGTCCGTCCACTACATAGCAGGGTGAGAGATTCCCCCCCCGATTCAATCCTCATAGTTGACCATGTGTTGCTCCATGTATCATACCGTCTTTTAATTCCTGCCTCAGCTCTTCGACTTCTCAATCCACATAGCCAAGGTAATCTGCGGGAACGTATTCAGCGGAATCCGAGAGGACGACAGCCAAAGGTCTACTCACCATGACGAACAGGGTCACTCCGACACCCCAGAAGAAGCCCCCGGCGTTCGAAACGGATAGCAGGATACGCCGCTGGGAGCTAGGGGGAGTCTGGGGTGTGCCACTGGTATCATAGCCGCTTCGGGACCCGTTTTGAGGAGTTGAAGAGCTTGTGGATATGCCAGTTGTGTCATACCCGGGACGAGAGGGATTTCCATTGGCCATGTTGAGCTCTGGAAGGACAGGATAAGTATATTCGCCGAGGGGTGTTCCGAAGCCTCTGCGAATTCATTGGAAAGCCCATGCCTCTCGCCACGGGTGCGAGCCCTGGTGCTTCAACTTATACCTGCCCTGTCCCATGCCTCCCTTGGTAAAGCGTGCTGACATCCTAAAGGACGTCGTTGAGACAGTGTGTGTTCAGGAGCCTTATCAGTAATCGTAAATTTCCTTTCAGATAGCTCAATTCCATGGACAAAGGGCAGCGACGGTGTGGGTGCTGTCAAGCGTGTCGTGAGCTGCAGGCTCCCTTTGTCTGACCTCCAGCTGAAGGATGTGGCTTGCATACTCCAAGCGCTGACGTACAGCTGCACTAGAAAAATAGGTAACCAGGAATCCGATAACGTCGAAGGGCCAAACCAAGTAGGTTGCGGTGTCACTGATCGCCTGATAGCAACTGGATGCCGTAGTTAGAGATTGAATTTTGGATCTCCGACCGGCTCCGGTCGTGACTAAATGTGTAATGAATTACTTTCGATTGAGCATATCCAGAACAGGGGATAAGTCTCTGACGCCTCATAAAGGCTAGTTAGCCCTCATTTTCGGGTGGAGAAACGTGATATACATAGCTAATTTCGACAGCCTCCACCAGCTTGAGTTGGACCTAATGAGATAATACTCCTTCGATGCGCCAGGAAGACGATAAGGTCGATTAAGAAATTGACAGGGGTTCCGATTATAGACCTGCAAGGGAACTTGATGCGTCAGGGACAGATATAAACGCAGTATTATGCACCAGAGACCTAAGAGAGAGAGCCAGGTGGACATATCAGAGCCACTGCTTGTTCCCCAAGTGAGAAACAAAGGAGCCCCCATCTCCGCGGTCGACGCTAGCGTTCTCGATGACAGCCAGGACACTCCTGACCGACTCTTCAGGGGTAATTGGACCCTTGAAGTGAGGCGCCATCTTAGCAAACTTAGCAGTCATCTCCATAGCCCTTTTCTTTTTCTGCTCCGACACTGTGTCGTCGTTAGCAGTATTCGTCCCGGGATGTTAAGCATTGACATACGGTTAGCGGGACTGACGTGGCCCGTGTCGACGACTCCCGGTGAGATGCTCATGAATAGGATCCCCTCATTCCGGTACCGCGCACTGAACTTCGCCACTGCCGTGTTCAGGGCTGCTTTGCTGATCGCGTAAGGCGCGGAGATGACGACGTCGTAGAGCCGTATCAGCTCTACATCTGCCATCCCGCTAGATATCGCGATGACCTTCTTCGCGTTCCCCTGACGAATGAGCGGCAGGAATACGTTGAACAGATGGATGTTCCCGACGGCGTTGACATTGAACGAGTCCAAGAGGTCTTTCTCGAAGGCTTCTGGGTTCTCACCGCTGACATATTACCGCATCAGTTTTGTACCGGCTAAGTGGTTTGTGTTTAATGTTCCACTTGGTGCAGACTCACAGCTCTTCAACGTCCGAGAATCCCGAGTACGAGACCAAGCCGGCGTTGGCAATGAGGTAATCCAAGCTTCCGCCGGTGATCTTAGAGGTATCCTCGGCAGCTTTCTGAGAAGACCCCGTTAGTGGGACCGATTACGAGATGGAAAGTGCTATATAATTGTACCGTAAGTGATTCATAGCTGACGAGATCTCCTTGGATGATATGAATATTGGTGCGCTTGAGCTCCGACTGGACTCTCTTTTCGGTTGCTTCCTTATCCCGGACGATACCGATGACGACGGAGTCGGGGTCTTCGGATAACTGACGGATAAATTCGAACTGGACGTTCCCTTGTTAGAAACATGCCATTGCCTGGGGATGATTACTTACTCCAATCCCACGCGATGCGCCAGTGACAAGGTACTTCGGCATGTTGATTCGGTTGGTGTAACTACAGAGGTGTGTACTTTGGCAAATATGGGACTAGACTCTTAGGTTATTGATATTGAATCATTCGCTGGGTTGTTGAATCTAGAGAAGGGGGATAAGGCCTTATTTATGTTGAAAAGATCACTCTGACCCGAGAACCCCGGACCCATGATCGCCTACAAAGCCCAAGGGACATACGCAAGGGTAGCTTTAATGCACATCGTGATTGCTAATCAACGGAGAGATTCGTGATCCGTCATCTGCTGTGGCCAGTCAGCTAGTTCCAGAAGAACCATGGGTGTAAGCCCCAACTGCATGGTGAACACAATTGAAGGCCAATGATTTACCTCACCAGGACCTGGTCCCATTTTTGAGGTTAGGGCTGCGCCTCCCGCGAAGCTTGTCGCTAAGACTTTCCCAAACACCTTGCAAAGGCCGTTAGATTGAGGTAAGTCAAAGACCCTGTCAACGCACCACACCCTCAACGCCCCACCTAGATTTGGACAACTTAAACTATATATAAGAAAGATAAAAAAAAATTAACTTAGATATAAAAATAGGATATAATAAAGCTGTAAATTGCATTATTTTTAAAAATAAAGTTTAAAAAATTATATTTAATAAATAATTTAAAATAGAAATTAAATATATAAATACAGGTTTATCGTATAATGTTAATGATATTATTATATAAATATAACGTATTATTTAATTAAATAATATTAAAATTAATAATATTTTAAATACTTAAAAAAAGATTAATATTCTTATTAACTAATACAGCCGAAATAATTTATATCAAATTTATTTTCTCGGTTAAATATATTAAATATTTAATATAATATAAATTACTATTTTAAAAAGTTTAAACAATATTATAACTTTTAAACTTTTTTTATTTTAAATAATTTATTTATTTATATATTTTATTTTACTTATTTAAAGTAATATTACGCTTATAATTTTACTATCTTTTCTTTTAATAGATTTTAATATTTTTTATGTTATTATTTTATACTCTTACTTTACGCGATTTCGATATCTCAGCTAAATTGTACTAATTTTACGCCTTATTTTAACATTTTTTTATGTAATTAAGTATGAAAAATATATAAAAATCGAATTTATAATATATATTATCTGTTATGCCATAGTTTTTTGTATCGTATATATTTTATTTTTATATTTAACATTTAATTTTATGTATATATTTCTTAATTTTACGTTATTAGTAAATATTTACGTAAAATTAAGTTATAATACTTAATAAAACGTTTTATATATAGCTTTAGGCGTTAAGAAAGCTAAATTCGAAAGCGTTATAATTTTAGGATTTTCTTTTATTTTTCAAATTTAAGATATGTAATGGAGCGTTGAGGGGGTGGTGCGTTGATAGGGTGTTTGACTTACCGGCTAGCCCACCTGAGACAGGACCCACAGAAACAACAAACCCTCAAATATAGGGCCTGATGATAGATTGTAAATTTTTAAGCTAGTTATAAGCATTCACATATACATTTTCGAAGAGTTGTCCTATGCAAGATAACTACCATTCAGGTATCTGACTATATATACAGCCGATCCATCTCACTAAGTACATACACGATCAATTATACAAACGCGACTGAAGAGTACCTCCAAAAACCCTTCCTTCTTGGCATGGCTGGATGGAAATCAATGGGAGTCTTGAGCCACGGTGACACAAAGAGTTGTACTATTTGCACAGTAGTTTTTTAATAAAAGCTATACATTACTTTTGCTACACCTGCCACCGGCCCGTTAGATTCGTTAGATTTTTAACAGCCCGTTTAACGTACTTTTAACTCGCTAGAAAACGCGTAATTGCCCGAATTTCCTATATTATAAGATAACGCCCCTATTTACGCTTTACCCCCTTAATACGCTACCTTATAATCGCATTACGCGTTAATTTATTTTATTAATTTTTTTTCTTTATAAAAGGCCTTTTAATAACGATTTAAAAAATCCCGGCATTTAAATTATAAAAATTACAATGTTAATAAACGATATATATTACGTTATATCTAAGATACGTAAACGAAAAAAAGTTAGATAGAAACCGTTAAAAAATATTACGAATATAGGAAAAAACTTTAACTTATTAAGTTATTATATAAAGTTAATTAGGTTATACGATATTTTATTTCCGATTTTATTTATTTATATAACGCTTTTTAATTAATAACGGCAGCTTTAAATATTTAAAGAAAAGTTAAATAAATTAATATTTACGTTATTATTTTAAAATTACGATTTTTAAAGATAGATAAAGAATTATAAACGTTTAAATATTATTTTTCCAATTTTTAATAATGTTTATTTAATTATAGTATTTTATTAATGGTTAAAGTTATTAAGAAATAAGATTGATATAATGTAAATAAAATCGGATAAATAAAATATATAAATAAAAACGCTTATATTGTTAGCATACTATTTAAAAAATATAGTAACTTAAAAATATTTTTAAAAGGGATAAATTATTATATTTACGGGTAATGAAATAAATAAGCGCTTTTTTAGTATAATTTCTAATATTAATAGTTTTCCGACTACAATATTAAATTTAAAAACCTAAACGAATAAAAGTTATAAATAATTAACGTCATTAATAATTATATTACTAAAAGTTTTACATAGATATATTTTTTAAAAAAGCTTCTATATTTTTCTACCTGCGTTTTTTCTATTCTTTAATATTTTAGAATATTTATTATTTTAACATAGAAATACCGTTATTAATTTAACGAATATTATTTTAAACGAGTTTGCGAAATTATTACTAAAATCGATTTTTAATTAGATATTTTCGAAAACCTAAAATGAAATTATAATAATTTCGAAATATATTATAAAAGAGTAAGAAAAAAAATAAGTTTACGTTTTATAAACAAGGTAAAAATATTAAATAATACATTTATCCGTCTCGAAATTTGGTGGTACTTAAAATCGTTTTAATTTTCTTATATAAATAATTGTTTTAAATGTTGAAATTTTAAATTATTTAAGAACTTATCTCGGAGCGAATAATCCCTAGTATAAAATAAACTTTTTTGCGAAAAGTTTATTATATACCTTTTATTCTACAAGTGTATAAAAGCCTTCGACGTGAAAAATAATACATTTTCCGCCGCCGAGATTTATTATAATTAATTACCTATAATTCTTAATTAAACGAAGTTTAAAACGAATAGAAAAATATAACTGGATCTAAATAAAGATGTTATAAAATATAATATCGGTTAAAAATGTAAAAGTAAAGTTTAAAGCTTTAACAAGGGACATTTTATTAAAACTTAGCGAAATTAATAATAAAATAACTTTTCGAAAAGTAAAAAAAGCAAGGAAAATAATCCGGAATATGTTATTATATATAACTGTTTATATGAAATTAAATAAGTAAATACTTATTAAGATATTTTTTTCGTTAAAAAGTTATATTATTAATAGATTTAAACATAAGTAAATAATTAAGAAAGTACAGCTTAAATAAAGGGGTTATTTTAACGGGTATATTATTCTTATACAGAGATTATAAGATTAATTTTAAAATAGTAATATAATATATTCGATATATTAATTACCTTAATTAAAACGATTAAAAGAAT
The DNA here is from genome assembly GCA_004155055.1 of Monosporascus sp. CRB-8-3. NCBI lineage: Eukaryota > Fungi > Ascomycota > Sordariomycetes > Xylariales > Monosporascus > Monosporascus sp. CRB-8-3. Next base: position 52,088 of record QJNZ01000052.1, read on the forward strand.
ATAAATATTATACTAATACGATATATAGGCGTTATAATATCAATTTTTTTTATATTATATAAAAACGTATTTTATAAATATAATATACAGTAAATTTTTAAAACACTTTAAGCGGCTTTTTTTAAAAGTTTTTCCACTTATATTATATACTTTATTTATAAATATTTTCGTAACGAAAATCTTCACTTTTAATAAATTGTTATAACTAATACAGATATTTAAAAATATAAGAATACCTCGGGTTTTAATATTCTTCTATTAAATTAATAATTATTATATTAATAGGAAATATTTATATAATTATAAAATATATTAATATAAAACTCTTAAATAAGTTTTTAAAATAGAACGTTTTAATCCAAGTTAATTCAATAAAGATAGTAAAGAAATAATTAGCCTTCTCGTTTTAAACTTAGTTTTTATCCGGAACGCCTTTATAGCTGCGACGCGGCAACTACCGTATGTAGCATATTGCCATGGGCCTTCTACGTGTAATTTAGTATGGGAGAAGCCCGTCCAGCAACTCCCTTAACCGTACGGGTTGTGGTTGTTGCGTCGTAGCTATAAGGGCTTCCCGGACTTAGCTAACCCCTAATCTTCTTATGGCTGCGACGTAATAACGACAGCCCGTACGGCCGAAAAATTGCTGGACAGGCTTCTCCCATGTTAAATATACTAAGCCCAGTTTATAATGATGCGACCGGTGGTTATGCTGTCGCAGCTATACAAGGCATTGCGGTCGTTTATTTCCCAGACTTGAACTTAACTGTACTAGCTGCAGTTTCCATCCAGAATGGTTGAAAAATTCCTCTATGCATATTAGTTTATATTCGAAACGTATATTAACTTTCATATAAATCGGTCTCAAATTGGCTACGTAATAATTTCTTTTAATCCATATCTCGGGATTTTTAAAGAAATAAAAGTTAATGATTTTGGTAGCGGCGCTCTGAACGGACATTTTTTCGCATAACTAGATCTCAGACCTCGCTGGCTTGTTAAGGGGATTTGGGATTTAATTGGTTGGATTTTAGCGTTAAGGAATGGTACTTTGGATCACTTTGAAAAAATTGGAGAACCAGCCAGCCGAGGTCTGAGCTCGCTGAGGTAAGCTTCAAGTTCGCAAGAATGGGATAGGGTAATGTAAGGAGAGCGACAGAGGTCCTGATTGGTGAATTTGTGTGGGGTGCGGCCCAGGGCATACGCAACATAATGTAGTAAGAGTCGGATCCCATATATACTGCCCGCGTTACTAGGGACGTCTAAATCTTTCAAATCCACAGGATTAAGCAAAGGGCAAGGGAAGTGGGCAGGATGCTTTCCACGTGACCACCTTATCAGGCAGCTTGAGTTGTCAGCTGCCTGAATTGACCTACAACAGGGATAGATTCTGCTACCTCTTTTGAAGTAGTAGCTAAACGGAGGCATTGTTTGTAATGGCCTGAGTTTTCTTTCTACTAAGCGTCCAGGCATGAGAGAGGAAACACTTGATCCATTTATGGTTTCGGTCCCGGTAATTAATCAATTTCTTGGGAAGTCACCTGCAATGGTGGATGGGTCGTCAACCATACATCTGCCCCTTTCCAGCAATGCGAGTCCAAGATGTGTTCTACGCTTTGTTACGAGTTTGGTCGAGCAGATTTGTAACCCTTCAGTTATCGTTCTGCCCTGGTTTGAACCGAGAGGCGGGCACGGATGCTAGATGGGTGGTGTTAAAAATCAACGTGCTGTGTTTGGGGATCAGACACGTAGAAGTATTATTTGTGTAAATAACTAGCTGGTGGAAATGCCGTGGTTTAGGGGCCAGTAGCCTCAGGTCTTAACGTATCAAATGTCTAAGATAGTTACCCCAACACCGCCCGATTACCGAGAGCACCCAGATTACATTACACCTCGCACTTGTGTGTCTCAGAATTTATTCCACGACAGATTCGACACCATTCTGGCTGCAAATCGCCATTTCTGTCACCTTCTCCCCCAAACGTCACTGGTTTCACCCTTCATTCCAGCCCAATAAAATCACATCAACCGGGTTCAGACCTAGATCGATTGGTGATGGATCTAGAAAGAGTCACTGTTCGACTCGAGCCCGCGGACCCCGGTGTGGACTGGAAGGCTTGGTATGTATATTCCTCCTCCGTGCCATAGCATGTGCTCATATGGCTGATGCAATTTCAGGCTCATCAATACAGAAGAAATCGAGCCGTACGACATCTACTCCGGCATTTTGAAGATGGAAGTAACAGCCGACATGGTACCAACCGGTCATGGCCCAGACCGACGCAAGGTGATCGGGCGTTGCGAGCTCTGGCTTGTCTTACGCGAGAAGATGAGACACGAAGGCTTCGAACTACAGGTTGACCGCATCTCGGAGACCGCATCCTGGTTGTCGGAGGAAATCTTCACCACGAATGGCAACTTCCGATCCCGCGAATTCGGCTCCACTACTGGAAAGGTATTCGGACTGGATCTTGAGAAGGGCGACATGATCTGGCTCGAGAACATCTGGGTGGGCAAGGAATACCGCAACCACGGCATCGCGAAGAAGATGTTGCGACATGCCCACGACACGATCCAGGCCGAGGTCGATTCCTGCTTCATCATCACCTATCCGAAGCCCTTGCCGGGAGAGACGGATCATGAGGCTTCCCGAAAGGAGGGATATGAGGGGGTTTTGGGGCCGTTCCAAAAAATGGGTTTTCGCCGAATCGGCACATCTGCGTATTTCCTCTATGCTCCTGGCTCTTTGCCTTCCAGCTCTTTCAACTGCGCCCCCCTGATATAGGATATGCATGCCTTCGCAAACAGGTCTTGCTCTAGAAATTTCAAGAGGGATGACATAGGGACGGACAATATGCCCGTGTACTGGGGGATGGAAGGCAGATGGCAGGCTCCTAAAAACAGCCAAAGCATTATTACCCGGGACATAAGTTATGAGAACTATTCGAGTATCGGTGGCCTATGGGATGATCTTGCGGCTTTTCCAAGGTGTACGGAGGGGAAGGGAGGCAAGTCGATATCTAATGCATAATGAACCCACCGCGCAACACTAACAAGGTAAAGCTTTATTCCTTACCAAAGGAGGACTCTCGTCAATTGTGTCAGCAGCATTGGATACCTGGTGTTCTGAAGTTGGTCGCCGACCCTCTATATCTTTATTGGTGACGCTCCCGGCGGTTGGAACATGTTCATTCCATCTATGACATCCGGGAGAGCGGATGTAAGCAAGGCGTGGTGAGCTTTCAGTGATCATATAATGTGGGGTTAGACCAGTAGCTTATCCAGTGCTGTAAGAGGTTTAGTAGGTCAGAAAATAGTGAGGTTACTTCAAGCCTAGCTGGGATAAGTGATGAGTTAACAGACAGCAGTCAGTACTCCCTACCTGAATAATCGAGGCACCTTAAACGTCACACAAAAATATGAAAGTGAATACTCTTTGAAACTGGAAATGGACTGGAGATGAACTACGGTTCCTAGGTGATAAGATGGCCAACTCTCGGAATTCAGTTGGTGATTTCACCGTGTTTCCCCCTACCCGTAAAAATTTGCCTAAACCTCCCAACGACCTGCAACCCCCTCAATCTTCTCTCCCACACCACACGATCCACACGACTAGGATCCCCCTTTCCTCCTCCTAACTCTTAACTCTTCTTCGCATTCGGCGCCGATTTCGTATGCTTCATCTTTCTCTAGCCTTCGGCTACCTGTCATTACTGGATCCAACACCTCCTCTCCCTATTTAGTCTTCTTCGACCGACATACCTCGAATACTCATCACATGTTTCAATGCCGAGCAGTGTAATACCTCTCGGCCCCAATGATGCAAGTACACCATCATGAACAAACCAGATTTTCCTCTCGCGTCCCATGTTTTCGGCTTGCCTATACGGGGTGCCTTCGCACCCGCAACCTCAAGCCCTAACCCTTTCCTTCCCGCGTCCGTTTCTAACTCCCCTATTTCCTCCACCCTCTCCCCGGAGCTCTCCCACCACCAACCGGTCTCAAATATTTCCATAACCTTTCCACTTTGCACCTGATGAGCAACCCTTCTCACCTTTCATTCCTCCTCGCGTATTTGAATTTTAATAATTTTTCTTCCGCTTCTTGATCGGACGACCGACATCATTGTCAGCTCCCTCTCTTAGGTATCCTCCCTCTACTGCTTGTCCACACCCCCTACGCGCAAAATATTTACTTCTTGCCCCACGCACACGCTATCGATTCGTCAGCGGTTTTTATTTTTTCCTCTCTGACAACCACCCGTTCTATTCAATCCACCCTCATTTGTTCCATCAAACCATCCCCACCCACCACACACATATATTTCTCGTGGCTCCTCATATTGCTCTCACCACATATTGATGTATACAATAACGACGACTCATACTTACGTCTCTCACATGTCCAATGTACTCACATAGCCCAAGTCCTCCCCATAGTACAGCTTCTCCATCCATTTTTCAATCAGTGTCTCTGGCCATGCTGTGCACTTATTTTTATATCTCTTTTCATACAAACATACGCCCTCCAAATCTCTCACCTTCATTGGCCGTCTTGTCTCTAACACGTTATGATACTTCAACTGCGACAACCAAAGCTACCGAGTTATGCGCATACCCGAACCATTGAAATGCGTTTCCATCCAGGAGGGCTGGCGGCCCGGCTTACAGTCCTACGAGCCGCCACCGTCCTAGATCTTTCTCCCAGTTGGAAGAGTTGCCACCACCCGGGCGTTTCCGACATACACCCCTCCCGCCCCGCTCAAACCATGGCCCGGCCGCCCGAGTCGACAAACCGACGGACGGGTTGTCGGTCCCTGGACCTCCCAAGAAAGACGAGAGATACGGCGCGGAGAATTCCGCCTGCCCCGTGTCATCTAGCAGGCATAGTCGGGACGGTGCCACGCATGGTGGTCGACGATGACTGCTGTCAAAACGCGGGCCCAATCGGAGGGATTCGGCCTTCGGCCCCTATGGACAACTCCCCTGCTCGCTTTGCCCGGCGGATTGTTTCCACCACAGGCGGGTTGCGACTTCCCTCAGTGTGCTAGGGTTGGCGGGGTGCTCTGTCGGTCTGAGGGCTGCGGGTGACTCCGCTGCCAAAAGCCCGTTGCTGCAGTCGCCCGGTTAGCGCGCATCGGTGCATACGCGGGGCCGCATTTCCTCGGGCGGCGGAGGACCGTGGGCGGACGGCTTCCGGGTTTGGTGTTACTGGCCACACCACATGTGCGGGCCGCTCCTCACCGGAGGGCGGTCCGCCGGACTGCGATGGATGTTGAACCCAAGAAGCAAGACAGGCCAGTCATTGCGATGTTGCCCAACGGGATATTGGTTACCCTTGAGCAAGCATCTTCTGGGTGTCCCGAAATGAGGGCAGGTGCGACTTTTCTCCTTCTCCTAACCATGTGATTCTCTCTCTCCGTCCAAACTTTGTGATTCGCTGATCTGCAGCTTCGTACTACCCCAGCTTGGTACCCCTTAGTCTCCGACTTCTTGATCTCAAGTTGTTTTTCCTGCCTGTATAATGGTGTTCCCAACCCGTCTCCAGTGCACTGTTTGCTCATAAATAATCCTGATACGGCATACAAGCTTTTAATACTGGATGTTGTAGAAGTTAAAAACAGGGGTCTCTATATTACGGGCTACTTATAAATTGAGCATCTATTTATAACCTTCGCACTATAAAAGTAAATGGTATTATTATATAAGGTCGCTTTTATTACCGTTATATTATAAATGTTAACATTGTATATAAATAAGTAATTTTCTTAATTTTTAAATATTATAATTTAAAATACTAGCGAAAGAGTTAAGTTAATAAGTATAATAAATTCGACTTAGTTTTAACATAAATAATTGAGCTTTATTAACTTATTTAATAATATACTTAATAATTATATATAAATCATAAAGTTAATTAACACTTTATTTATTAAGATACTATTTTTTTTAAAGCGTTTAAAACGTTTTTAAGAGAAATATAAAATAATAAGTATAATTTAATAATAAAAGGTATACGTTTATATAAAGCTAATATAGGTTATCTTTCCATTTTATAAACAATGTATTATACAGTATTTTTAAAATTTATAAAATTTATATAATATTTTACAAACTTTAATAAGACTTAATATTATTATTACTTATATAATATCCGATTTTATTACATATAATAAAACAGCTAATTAGCCATTATAATTCGTTAACTTATAACATTATAAAATGAATTTTATTATTGAAATTAGAGAATTATAATACAAATAATAATTTTTTTAATATAATTCAAAATTTATCAACTTTATTTATTAATAAATATTAGGTTTTCGCTATATTATAGGTTATTATAAATAAATATAAAACAGCGAAACTATTTGAATTATTTTATAAAAAGGTTAACGCTTTATATAAACGAACTAATATTTTTAACTTTTTAAATATTCAATTTAATTTAAATAGTTCTTAATATTAATCTTATAAAACGTATTATAAAAATCAGTATTAAATTTACTATTTTAAATAAAGTAATAACAAACTTAATTGTAGAAGTTAACTTATTTTAAGATACTATGAAAATAAGTTTTAAATTCCGATAATACGATAAATATGTTTAACTTAATATTATTATTAATTTAGAAATATTAACGTTAACCGATAAGAAATCCGTTAATATATATATCCGTAACTTAAATATATAAATATTAATTATTAGGCGATAATATAATAAAAATATAATAAATTTATTATTTATCTAGCTTATTACGATAATTATTAAAACTAACTATATATTTAATTTTATTAAGAGATAAAAAATTTACATTTAAATTAACGAATAGGTTATTAAAGAGTTTATAAAAAAATATAAAGATATGTTATAAATAATTTAAAATTATGCGAGTTATAACTACAAATTACAATAATATGTCGGCAGATGTGGTGATTTATTGTTGGAGCGTTAAAAGGATCAAAAGGGCTTTGATGTGGCCCTAGGATTGCAAGGACAAAGAAGCTGGAGGCTATATCTAGCCGCTCTCCCCCCTAGTTGGAAATGAGGAACCTAGGACAGAACCACAGCCTGAAGAATGCAACACAATTGCCCACATAGTAGCATCTTCTGGTTCCGTTTCTTGGCAAAATTAACATCTTGATCCACCCATTTATATTGCATTCGAAGTACCGTTCCGTTTCGGTACAGAAGGCTAAAAACGGCAAGCTCGGCGTAAGGGCGTTTTAAAACAAGGAAATTACGAAAACTCGACTTTGGAAAAGGTTTTAAAATCCCCTTAATCGCTGGAAAAGCGCCTACGTACGTAGTGGCCGTTATCGATTAAAAGCAAGAGAAGCTCGTCGACGCGGTAATATCCGAAAGGATTCGAAAAAAAGATTCTCGAGAAAGAACCATAAAGAGGACCAGAGAAAACTAGAGAAAAAGCTAAGATAGCAACTGGAAAAGGAATAACGTCTGGAAAAAACGTAAGTCAACCGGAAGGCTTTAATATGGAATAACTGATAAAAACGTTCGCCATGTTATCGAACGAGAGACAGAAAAAGAAAAATACGCATTTACACTGGAAGGACTTCGATTTTAAGCTTAGCGAGGAAAATCGGCTGCGAGATAATAATAACTGGGAAATGTGAAAAACGGCTATCTAGGTAACCTTAATAACGATTAGGTACCGTAACGGTAATTCGGCGAAACTTACATATATTAATAAAGCCAAATTAACTGCCGCGGTTGTTATTAACTTTAAGGAAGCCCTTATAATAATCGTTACTGGACTTACAAAAGGAAAGGAAATAATAAATTAGGTATATAACAACTTTATCGTTAAATTTCGAAAGAAGGATTCGAAAAAAGAAAGTGGCAATAACCATAACGCGAAGCAGAACCAATAGAACAAGCCCCTATAAAACAAGGAAAGCCAGCCATTTTGCTTCATCTATGGTGAATACGGATACATAACAAAGGATTACCCGAAAAAACAGAAGCGTAATAGTAAATGCAAAGCTAGCTTTATCCCGGAGGGGCTGCAGGACTTGTACAGGACGGATGGAAAGACTTCCTAGGGCGACAGCAAGGTTTGGATGGCTTCATGGCAACCCTAGGGCTATAAAGGCGTATCGGCAGATATGGTAATTTATTGTTAAAGCGTTGAAAAGATTAAAAGGGCTTTGATGTGGCCCTAGAATTACAAGGATAAAGAAGCTGGAGACTATATCTAGCCGCTTTCCCCCTTAGTTAAAAATATAGAACCTCTGGTTAAACTTTTACTAAGGTTTTTTATAATAATTAATATAATTATTATTAACGTTAAAATATATAAAAAGCTTAAATAAGTTTAAATAGAAATCGTAAATAATTTATAATAATATATATTATTAACTTTTAACATTAAATATAATTTTTATTTATTATTCTTATAAGCATTTTATATATAAATATAACGATATCTTATTTTTACTTAATTAAAAAATTATTGTAATATTAATAATCTTATTACCTGTAATATATTTACCTTTATTTTTATTAGTTTTAACTTTTTAACATATTTTGTTTTTATATATTAAAACGCGTTTATTCGGTATATATCGAAAGTTTTATATAACGTTACGTTGTTTATATTATATATAGGTTTATTAGCGGTTTTTATAATATATTTAAAGCTACTATAATAACTGATAATATTAAATCTAGATTTATATAAACCGAACTGATTTTATTTAATTATAATTATATTAACCGTTTTCTTACTTATTTTTATTAATATCGTTATTTTTCATCTTATAAGAATTGTTAAAAATATTATTAACGTATGTTAACGAAATCGTTATTTATAAAAAAATGAAGAATAAAAATAAAAATTCATAAAGCAATTTGCCTATAAAAAATAAATAATTCGGCTAAATTTTTAATAAGAAATAACCTAATATTTCTATACAAAACGTGTTTTTTTTAAAAAAACAGCTATTTTATAAAACGAACTATGTTTTTATTATACGCGGATAAAAAAAATAAATAAACGCATTTTAAAAAAGAAACGTTTATTATAAAGAAAATAATAAGTAATTAACATTAATAAAAGTGAAAAATAAAGAAGATTTAAACGAAAAAAATAGAAATATCGCATTTAAGATAAACTCGGATATAATACGCGTATTAATAAAAAGATTATAAAAGAGTTTAGTAATGAAAAAATTTTTTAGTTTAAATTAATTTATTATAATTGTTATGTTAAAATGTTATAAAAATACATCCTTTTTTATTTAAGCAGTTCGCTTATATAATACGTAGTTTAATAAATAAATAGAAAATATATAAATAAAGTAAAGGAAAGATCTTATAAATTTTAATTTAAAAAAAATAACTGATTTATAAAAGGAAATTAATAAGATAGATAATTATATATCAGCACTTAATACTTTTAAAAATACGCGGCTAGTACGTCTAGGCCGTAACTGCTACTTAAAATAGCCTTTATATAAAAACCGTTCTTTATATAACTAAACGTATATATAGAGGCGATTTTCTTTAAACTTTTCTAATTTTTTCTAAAACAGCTATATATTATTAAATAAATTATTTTATGTAATTATTAAACGGGTAGTAAAGTAACAGCTTTTTTTAAATTAGTAACCGTAATACCTTAAGCGAAATAATTATTTATAAATAAAAGTAATAAAAATAATATAAGAGGTAAAAAGGAATTATTTAAAGAACTTGAAAAAAATAACTTATTAAATAAAGACTTCGTTTTCATATAAAAAAATATATAGATAATAATATACTTTTATTTATTTTAATCGTTAAAAACACCTTAAAGACTATAAGTTTTACAATAAAAGAAAAAGATAAAAGGCCGTAATTAATATAATCGCAGGAAAAAACTATATTATATTAATAATAATAACGAAAACCTGATATAAAACCATTATATAAAAATAATAGTTCTCTCCCTAGAGGAGACGTGACCGTGGAACAAATTGAACAAATGGATAGATTGTGGTATCGGTTACTAAGCTTCACCAAGCCCTAACCTTCTCACAGATTACCCTATCATACAAGCCCCTATCGACAACTATTCTTAACCGAATTCTGGACGGTTTTCGTAATCCGGAACAGCCGGATAAATTATCGTTCGTAATTTTCTTCGTATCGAGCCAAAAGTTAAACTTCGAAGTTTTTAAACCTTTTACTGCCTATATCCAGCTTTCCTAGTAGTTCCTTTATACGGTCGATATTTTCTATTATAAAGTCGTTTAATTTTTAATTACTTTTATTTATATAAATTAAATCGTATCCGAAAATTAAAAGTAAAATCCGATTTTTTTGGGAAAGGTTAGTTGGATCGATAAAAATATCGATATTTTTAATTTGTTTTAAAATTTTATTAAGTTTAAGGATTTTAAAAAAAACGTTTTCCGTAAAGATTTTATAGTTACGGAATACCGGTATTTTATAATGGGAATTACCCGGTATATTTCAGCTATTTTGATTAATAGGGATTCGAAAAGGTGGTTTGGTACTAAGTATTTTTTATCTGGTTATCGTGTTAATACCTTTTTATTAGTCGTAGGATCGATCGAGGTTAAAGGTGGCTGGTCTGGAGTTTTTAGTTTCTTTTCCTGGTTGATATTTAATACTTTTAGTCGTGGAACTGGCAAAGGGTTGCAAAGTAACCATTTTATACGGACTTAAGGTTTACCGCGAAAAGCTTAATATCTTTTAAGTTATTGTTTGCATTTTAGGAGATTCCCCCTGCCGAACCGTAGAGCTAGAGGGTATAAGGTTTATTAGGGTTAAAGCTTGTCGGCATTACATAAGTAAGCCTCCCAGCCGATATTAATCGAAAAATTGCGTGCTTACGGGAACTTAATAGTCGGCTTCGGGATAAGGCTTTTCGTAACCGAGGCGTATAATTTATTATTACCGTAAAAACTATTAATAATTACCGTATTCGAAGATACTGGGTAAAGTATTTATCGTGTTAATTATTAATGTAATTACTTCGTATTTTTAACTTAGCCTGGATAATACGGCTTGAACCTAACGACCTTGCAAAAATAATAGTTCTAATTAAATTTTAACATACTTTGTACGTTTTTAAGTATTAATGTAAGAAAATTAGAAAATAGTAAAATAGGAAAAATTAAATATTAATAAATTAAAAATAAAAGTAAAAAGTTAGAATACTAATATAAAACGATAATATAATAACACGAATATGTAAGATCGCAAAGCAATTAAAAAATATACTATAATTCGAAGGCGGATTTTAATAAACAGAATTTTAATTAAAAATTATACGGAATTTACGAAATATAACTATTTATAACAACGTTATATTAAACGTTTAAAAAATATAAATTTTATAAAAAATAATTATTACTACTAAAAACAATATAAAAGAGATTAATATAAGGGAATAAAAAGAACTAGCCACTTCGGTACATAACCAAAAAATCAACAGTTCTAACGCTTTATACGTTAGAAATCCTTATCCGCATTTAAATAAAATACGCCCCGGGGCTATATCCTTATACTGCTTCCCTTTTTATAAAGAAATCGTTCCGACTCCGTAACGTTATCCCTTTATCCTATAACCAACTTTTCGGCAACAATTCGGCGATCTTTCAGCAATACGCGTTTTTACGGATTTATTAGCTTAAGCGCGTTAAACCCCTAAGGGCAAATACAACCCTACCACTATCTCTACTATACCGTTAATTATCATTATCGTTAACCTTGGCTATAGCTAATAAGAAGACCTTTATTACCTTATTCATTTGCTAATCGCGCGGTAACCAATCGCCGACCTTTGCCAAATCCGAATAGGTAAGTTTATTTGCTTTATAAACGTAACGAAAGCCTTAAGCCTTAATAACTAATTTTAAAATCCTGGCATTTTTCAGCTTTTTTTAAATTCGAACCTTAAACTTAATTGCGGCTAATTAATTAGTATACCCATAAAGCGTTAAAATAATATAAAGGAATAAAAAAAACTAACCATTCCGGTATATAACTAAAAGATTAATAATTCTAACGCTTTATGCATTAAAAGTTTTTATCCGCACTTAAATAAGATACGCCCCGGGGCTATATTCTTACAATTAGCACTTTAAGAATTTAAAACTAAATTAAATAGTAATCTATTAAAATACCTAATTTCTTAAAAAGAAAAAAAAGAAAAGAACATGTAGTAAAAACTTTAATAGTTCGAATAATTTATTATTAAACTCATGCGGAAATTCTCGAAAACGAAAAGATTAGTATAATAATTTACTTAACATCTTTAATACTATTTCGAACTTTAATAACTAAACGTAAGGCTACCGCGTTACTACGGCAAGTATAATATGCCCTCGTTTTAACAGCGTTAGTCGTACGTCGACTATATATACCCTAGGCGGGGGGGTTTCGCCCCCCCGCGCCCCGGGGGCAGTTAACGTTAAATATGCCAGGTAGCGGCAGGACGGTAACAGGTATTGCCAAAACCTTCCTATTTAGGACGTGCCAAGATCTAAATACGGTAATCGGCTCCAAAGGAAACAAATTTTCGATACAATAACCCTCGTCCATTCCGTTCGCAAGCTTACTACGTTAATATTACGACCCAGCAGAGAGGAGGCCTCGGAAACGGTTTCAGTGGACCGAAACAGAACTTAAGTAGGTCGGGTTACGTAACTGGATTACCAGCTTACGAAGGGTAAGCCAGTATGTTAAATTACTAGTTTATAAAGGATAAATTAGGCCCAATAGCTCAATGGTCGCGAGCCTGGGTGTGGTCTCTTTAATTGCGACAGGCTTAAGCACCCTGTTTCGGTTAATCTTAAAAGACAGCTGGTTTAAATCCAGCTTGGGCCACCGTTCCTCTAGGTGGCGCCAGCCTAGAGGAGCTAGATTAATTGGGGCTTCGGTTCCGCCACCGTATTGGCGATAATTAAGGGGTGGTTGGTAAAACCAGTTACGATTAAAGGCGTTAGGAATTAATTAATTAATCGGATATATTTATCGTTAGTTATCGTATTATATAACCCGTATTACGTTTTTCCGGCCCTTAATTAAAAAAGGACGGTTTTTAAAAGGTGCTTCCCGGTTGCGTTTATAAAACCAGTTTGTATATATACTTAGTAAATAAATTAGTTCCTTATATATATATATATGTATATAGCTAGATACCTTAATAGTACTTTACTTTATATAAAGGATAAATTAATAAATTAAATTATTAATTTATAAAAAATAAGTTAATAGATTAGGAAAAATATATACGTTTATTATTTTATAATTTAAATATTATCAGTTTGTAATATAATTTAATTATTTAAAATAGTTTTTATATTATTAAACGTAATTAAGGTATTTTTATTACGTAAATTTTTATTATACAATTATTAATATAAACCGTATAACTTAGTTTAATAATTAATTTACTAACTTAGCCGTTATACGTTATAAATTTTTATTTAATAATATTGTTAATTTTTAAATAATACTCCGAATTATTAGAATAATATTTAATACCGAGGAAACCGGTATTTAACAGTTTTAAGATAAGTTTAAGAAATTAAAAATCGAAGTTTAAAGATTTAAGAAATAAAATAATTTTTTTTTTAATATTTTAAAAATTAAGGTTAAAAAGTTTTAATTTTAAGATAAAAAAAAAACGTCCAAAGTTTTTTTACTTAGGCGCGAGTATATTTCCTGTTTTTAATTCTTAATAACCTAGAAAATTAAATTTTCGTTATCGTAACATTTTTTATAGGGGATATTTTCGATTGGTTCGAATTAACTATAATAGATTATTTGAAAAATATAAAAAACGATATAGAAAAATTTATTAAAAAGATTTTCGCTAATTATTCTAATTTCGAAAAAAAAAAACTGAAAGCTAATGTTAATAATTTTAATAAAAAACGTACCGTAATATAAAAAATTTTATAGTTACGATAAAAAGGATTAATATTTAAGTATACGGTAAAATTCCGGAACCTGATAGTTAAAATAAAATAAGTAAATAACGAAAATAATATTTTAATCAATATGTTTTATAAAGGATTAAAGGATGACGTTAAAGACGAGATTATTAAATTCGAACGATTAGTTTTTTTAGATAAATATATTATTAAGATAGTAAAAATTAATAATTAATAGTTCGAAAGGCGATAAGAAAGGAATGGCTACTACGTTTTACGACTTAAGTTTAATAAATTTAACTAAAGAAATAGGCGTATTATTTCCTTTATTTTTTTCGAGATGTAGCTAAGATTTATGGAAATTAAAGTAGTTCGACAACAAGAATAAACTTTTTTTAAATGTTTTAACTGTAGAGAGGTTAGCTATAAGGCTTTCCGATATAACAAACCCAAAAAATCATAGCAGGGAAAATGAAGGCCGGTATCCGAAACATAATAAAAAAATAATAAAAAAAATGATAAAAGAGAAACTATTAATATATTCCGATTTAGGAATAGTCGGTATATAGTGGTACAGTAGTACGAAGATTACCTAAAATGGAGAAATTTTACGGAAAAAAATTTATTTACTTAATTTTATCAGGAAAAATAATAACGGAAATAAGATTAACGGACCTTATAGGAATGGTTATAAAAATATTACGAATAGAAAGAAAACCTTTGTCCGGGAAAACCGGAACGATATACGAGGATGGTATAATTATTAAATAAAAGAAAAATTAATTTTAAAAACGGTAAATAAATATTATTAGCAAGTTATTATCGATTTAGGTATTTAATTAGCTTTTATTACGGATTTAAAAGATAAACGAGTAATTAAAGAAAAAATTAAGAATTTTATTAAAAAAAGTTAATGGGATTCGAAAGATAAGAAAAAATATAACGCTTAGTAAGAAAATGACAGTTTATAGTTAATATTATCAAATAAAAAAATAATCGAAATTTTTACGGAATAAACTTACGAAAAACAAGATATACGATAGTAATTTAAACAGTTGCAAGGATAAATAACGTAAATGAAAAAAAAATAAAAAAAACTTTAAGTATAAAACGACCGAGACGAAAAGATTTTATAAAAGCTTTTACGGATTTTAAAAAATTAACGTTATCTATAAAGGAACTATAAACGAACGAAAAAAAAGGTTAAATTATAATATTTTAAAAAGGTTTTAAATATAATAATTAGAATTACGGGCGATAATATTATTATGATATAAGTACGAATAAAGAAAAATTGATATACCGTAATGGTAAATTATAATGTAATAATTACGAATTCTATTAATCCGGAGGTAATAAATTAGTTAAAATTATTATAAAAGAAAAAAAATTATTTTTATAAGGTCGAGAATGCCGAAGGTTAAAGATTTGCTTACAATAACAAATGGGTTAAACGCAAAATTGATTACTTTAAGAGTTTTGTTAAAAGAAGAAAATAAATTATTAATTTCGATAGTATTTTATTAATAGAATATGATATAATTTTCGGAAAATTATGGTTACGTTAATGTATCCCCTTAATTAATTGGGAAATAAATTAGGTAAGTTTTCGTTTGTTTCCCGATACGAAAAAAAACGAAAAAAATTTAAGATTTTAATATTTAATCGATAAGGATTACGAATATAAGTATAAGAATATGGTAAAAACTTTATTACTCAAAACGATAAGATATATTTAGAATAAAAGATATAATAAAAAAATACAGCGCGTTATTGCGAACTTTAAAGTACGATTTCGATAGATAAACGACAATTTATAAGTATAATCCGAAAAATTATTAAAGTAAATAGTAAAAGTATTATTATAATATTCTAAATATAAGAAGCTTTTTTAAGAAAA
The DNA here is from genome assembly GCA_004155055.1 of Monosporascus sp. CRB-8-3. Classification (NCBI taxonomy): domain Eukaryota; kingdom Fungi; phylum Ascomycota; class Sordariomycetes; order Xylariales; genus Monosporascus; species Monosporascus sp. CRB-8-3. The sequence continues at coordinate 67,898 of QJNZ01000052.1, forward strand.
ATTCGATATGAAGTTATTATAATATAGTAAATAGGATTACGAAATAATTGTTAAAAACGGTAAAACGATCGTTTTTTATTTTATTTATAATTTAAACGAAATAAAGTTATACGTTTTTCGCGATTATTTAAATGATAAATTACGAAAAGGATATATATAACGTTTTAAGTTATTAATAAAATACATGATATTTTTCGTATTACGAAAAAAAGGAAAATTATTATTTATTATTAATTATCAATAACTTAATAATATTACAGTTAAGGATAAAATATTATTATTTTTATTTACCGAGACTAAAAATTAATTACGAAACGTTTAATAGTTTACGGTTTTAAATTTACAAAAAAGGTATAATTAAATTCGAATTAAGTTAGAAGATAAGTAGAAAACAGTTTTTAAGATAAAATATGAATTATTTAAATATTTTGTTATACCTTTTAAATTTACGAATATATCAGTAATTTTTTAACGGATAATTAATTACGCATTTCGAAAATATTTTAATATCTTTGTTATATATTACCTCGATAATAACCTTATTTATTTAAAAACGGGAAAGGAATATATAAAATACGTTTATAAGGTTTTATAACTAATATAAGACGTTAACTTTTTAGTTATATCAAATATTTAGACTAATTATTAGCTCTACTAAGCTACGAACCCCGTAAGTCGTATTAGCAATTGTTATTAAATAGCTTCTTATTAGGATTTATATAAGGTCCTGTCCTAGCCTAGTTTTCTTGGTTATAGAAGGCTATATTTTTATAATTACTCCCCTCCTTAAAGGCCTTGGTTCCCAAGGTTACCGCGTTACCCTCCCGTATAACCGGATTTCTATATAGGATCTTTTTGCCTAATAGTAACTACCCCTATTTAACTGAGTCTAATAATAACGTTTCTAATTAAACTCTATTTAGCTAAAGCTAAAAAAAGAAATTCTATCGCAATTTAAGGCAACGTTAATTAACGCAAAAATAAAAAATTTAAAGCGTAATCTTTATAACCTCTAACCTTTTCATTTTTAATCTTATCGCCTTACTTTTTAACGGTACAACTTTTTTATACGTATTATTTTGCGCGATTTTAAATTTATTTATTCGGTTTTTTCTAACCATTTATTCGGGTTTTTAACCTTTCAAATATTTTAATACGTATATATTTTTGGTACGATTTAACATATAACAAAGGTAATTAATTTATTTTAAAAAATATATCCCCGGAAGGAATTAAACTATTAACCCGTTAGGCATCGAGTAAATCGCTGATATAATTATTAAATATTCAGACTAATTATTAGCTCTATTAAGCTACGAAGCCCGTAGGTTGTATTAGTAACTGTTATTAAACAGCTTCTTATTAGGATTTATATAAGGTCCTGTCCTAGCCTAGTCTTCTTGGCTACAGGGGGCTGTATTCTTACAAGTTAACGCAGAAAAGAATATTTTTTATGTTTAAGAAATTACGTACTTAAAATATATTATTACTTTAAAATATATTAGGATAGATTTTAGGAAAATTATTAAGGTTAATGATTAGAAAATCTTTATTAATGTTATTAAGGTGTAAGTATTCCTTGGATTTGCTAAATATTATCGATGATTTATAAAATATTTTAGCAAAATCGTAATATTATTTATAGAATTTACTAAAAAACCGACGTTTTGTATAGGTTCTAGTTATGGAAAAAGCCATTTAACAGTTTAAAAACGCCTTTATTAAAGAACTCGTTTTAATAATGTACGACTTAAATAAATTAGTGGAATTTGAGATTAACGTTTTAGACTTTGTTTTAAGAGTAGTAGTTTGTTAGCGAGACGATAAAAAAAATTATACCGGATCGCCTTTTATTGTTATAAATTATACGGTATTAAGTTAAATTATTTTTTTTATAATAAAAATATTTTAGTTATTATTAAAGCCTTTAAGGAATTTAGATATTATTTTAAGGGAAACTAGTATTCGGTAAAAGTGTATATAAATTATAAAAATATTTTTTTATTTTGTAATTATTAAAAAACTAATTGAACGATAATTATAATACGTAAAATACCTTTTAAAGTTCGATTGTATTATTATTTATTTTAAAAAAGTAAAAAACGGTAAAGCAGATACTTTTAATAAATAATTAAATTTAAAAGAACTTAAGATAAAAATATAATAAAGTATTTTCGACTAGATATTAAAAGGATATTTATAATAACGACGTATTAATATTATTAGAATATCTATAGTAACTATACATTGAGAAATATAATAATATTACGATAGTTTACCCGAAAAACAGAAAATAAATAAAATTTATATATTAAAAAAATATTAAGAGAACCTGATACGAAAAATATACGAATATTAATTATATAGATATTTAGGGATTTACAAAACTTTAAAATGCTTACGACGGATATATTATTTCCTTAAAATACAAGTAACCTTACGAAAAAATATATATTAATATAACATCTATAATAAAGTAAAAGCTAAACGATATAAATTATACGGAAAATTACAGTTATTACTAGTTATTAAATAACCGTAAAATGTAATTATATTCGATTTTATTATTAAATATTTTTATTAAAAAACCTGGTTTCGGGGATATATTATAATAATAGTTTTAAAATCATTAATCGATTTATAGAATTTTCTTATTTTTTACCTTATAACGAAAATATAAATACTGAATAAATAATATATTTTTTTTTGGACATATATTTAATATATATAGATTATTAATAAAGATTATTTTAAATAAAGGTATAACTTTTATTTCGAAGGTTTAACGAAGCTTAATAATATAATTCGGCTTAAACTATAAATTATTAATTATTTTTAAATTATAAATAAACGGATAAATAGAAAAAATTAATTAATAATAAAAATATATTACCGATATTTTATTAATTATAAATAAAATAATTAAATTAAAATGTTACCAATTATATAATTCGCTTAACGTATTACACTACCTTGCGAACTAAACTACCTTGCAAGCCGCTTTTTGGCACCTTGCGACAAAAAATTTAAATTAATTAACTATAATATATTAAAATGATATAAATTAATCGGATTTTTTTTCGCTAAACGTTTTTACAACTTTATCACAAATACGCGTATTATATCCGGGCTTACCGTAAATGCTATATTTCCGTTTTTTCGTTATAACCTTTTTACGATAATTACCTTTAACCGTTATAAGTTACATTTTTCCATTATTTCTTTTCTTTTCGGCCAGAAAAACTTATCCTTTTTATATAGTAAATATCCCTCCTTTTTAAAAACGTTTATTTTTGGTTTTTCGACGTTTGCTTAAAATATAGTTCGTTTTGCGCAATTAAATAACTTTTTTTCGAAAAAAAAAACTTTATATAAAAGTAATAAATTACTTTTTATCAAAAATTTCGCCGATTTAACAATTTTTGTTAGTAAGTTACCTTAATAATTTTTAATTCTTTTTTACAAATAACGTTTTTATCTTATTATTTTTTTAATATTTTTAAAGGTTTTCGTAAATAAGGAACGAATAAAACCGGTAAAAATTAACGAGAAACCGGTCGGCGTAAGTAGAATTAAAAAAATTTCGAATTTGGAAAAAACGTAATTAAAATGAAATAAAACAAAGTTAACTTTTATAAATCCGGATTTAATATTATCGGATATTATGGTAATTTTAAATACGTTATAAAAACCGGTAACAAAAATTTTTTTAACGATATAAATATAATAACGTCGTATTAAATTTTCAATATATATCGAATAAACGTATTTTAAAACAAAAAAATAAAATACGTTAAAAAATTAAAATTTATATCAAAAATACGTAAGTATATAAAATATAATAATATCGTAATTAACGTAATATTTTTCGAATTTTATTAAATAATGGTTTTCGTAACTGTCGAAAATAAAAAAACGTTTCGTTTTTTTATACGTATTTAAATATATTAATCGAAATATTAAACTTATTTTAAATTTAATTCATTCGTTATTTAATTATTATTATTTAATATAATTTTTTCTGGTTATAATAATAAATAACGGTATAATTTAATTTTAAAAATTAATAATTTAAATAATTATCATTTATGTTTTATTTTTTTATTAAATTTATTTAAATTTTTACGTTTTTCGATATTAATAATTATTATATTTATTATTATAAAAAATTTTATTAAAAATTTAATCTCGTCGAAGTTATAAATATCTTTTTTTATAATATTATATTTTATAATAATAACCCGAATAAATTCGAATTATTTATAAAGTATCTTTAAATTTTCGTATAATATCCGTTAATAAATAATATTCCGATTTAAACGTATTTAAAGTTTTTTTTACCGTTTAATAAATTTCGACGTTTAGTTAATTTTAACGTATACCGTAACGGACTGGGTTAATAGTAAATTCGCTATATTTTTAATATATTAAAACCGGACAAAAAACGTTTACGTATTTAAATTAAAAATTTATTCGGTAATAAATTTTTTTTTAATCGGCGTTAATTTTCGCAAATTAAACAAAATATCGGTTTAGGTACGTTGATTGTAATATCGGGTTTTTAAAGTAAATTCGGGGATTTTATAAAAAAAATATAACTTTTTAAAATTAAGTTTTAGGTTTCGTTTTTTAATTTACATAATTAAGTTTATTTAAGATTTTTTTATAAAACATTTTATATTATTAGTATTAAATAATTATTAATAAAAATTAAATAATAAATATATTAATAAAAACGGCTTATAAAGTGGTTTAATTCATAAGATAATATTATACGTTGTAATATTAATTATTACGATAATATTAAAATAACTTTAATAATTACTAATTTTATTTTTACCTTAGAAATCTATAAAGAAATGCGGAAAAAAACCTATTTAATATTAAAATAATTTTTACCTTAGAATAATTTAAATAATTATATTAAAAAATAAAAATAAAACTTTAATTTATACGTAAACAAATAAATAAATATTATAATTAAAAAAGGAAATAATTTATCTAATTATTAAAAACATTAAAATTAAACGTTTAAATTAAAAACTCGATTTTGAATATATTAACTTATATAAGATTACTAAGAAAATTTCGGAAAATAATTATTAATTAAAACTAATACTTAAATTTAAACTTTATCTAGTTTTTTATATTTCCTTACTTAAGTTAGTAATAAATACTAAAAAAATACATACGGTATAAAATAAGGTAAAAGTAAAGGAAAAAGAAAAAATATACGAAATTAAATAAATACTTAACATACGAAAAAAAAAACTTATCTAGTACCTAATTAAATAAAAAAACTACCTAAATTCCGAAAACATCTAGGAACTAGCAAAAAACCTTATTAACGTTTAACGCTTACTAAAAAACTTTTACCGGTAACGGCGGAACCCGTAATAAACACATCTTTATTTACGTTATCCAAAAAAAAAGGCCATAATTAATAACGTTTTAATTAATAACGTCGGCCCTATTAAAGGCCTAAACGGCCACCGCCGATTCTAACTCCTAACGGTTAAATTCGTTTTATTCGTTTAAAGATTACAAAACGCGATTTACAAGTTTCGTACCTTAAATTTAATGTTATTAACGTTATTTACGTATACGAAAAAAAAGGGGGTCTAGGGACTTGGCAAAAACTTGTTCCGCGGTAAGCTTCTTTTTTTTCAAACGACGAGCCTCGGCGACGTAACGGTTAATTATTACTACGGGAACTTTCGTACTATCATAAAAACGATTACGACGAACATATTCCTTACAACGGAAAACCCCCGTTATTATCTAACAATTAAGCCCTTTAAAAAAGCAAAAATAATACGGTATTAATTCGAAACTTTTTAAATTAATTAAAATATAACGTTACTCCGTTTTACGCAAGTAACCCTTAATAACACGACCTAACATAATAAAATAAAAACTTACAGAAAAAGAAAAATCCTTAAAAACAAAGATTAGAAAAAAAAAGGAAATCGTATTACGACTTAGCAAAAAAGAGGCCTCGGAAACAGTCTTAATAAACCGAAACAGGACCCAAATACATCGGGTTACGTAATTAGATTACCAGCTTACGAAAGGTAAACTAATAAGTTAAATTACTAGCTTATAAAAGATAAGCTAGTAAATTAGGAAAAATATATACGTTTATTATTGTATAATTTAAATATTATTAGCTTATAATATATCTTAATTACTTAAAATACCTTTAGTATTACAAAACGTAATTAAATTATTTTTATTATTTAGATATTTACAATACGACTGCTAACATAAACCGTACGACTTGGTTTAATAGTTAGTTAACTAGCCTAGCTGTTATAGTTCAAAACATGTGCATAATTTATTAAATTAAAAGTTTATTTTAAAAAAGGCTAATAATAAAACTATAAAATAATATTGAAAACATTTTAATTGTTCGTTTAAAAAAGAAAATTATTTACTACATTACGTTAATTAGAAATTTTAAAATAATGTTTTAATTTTTACTCTTAAAAATTAGTTATATATATAATATATTATCATATGAACATAATAAATTACGTTTCGCGAAGATTATTATTAAAATATATAAAAAACACCTTTAAAATTAATTATAAATATTTTAAATAAAATGGTAGAATTTTAAAAAAAACATGTACGGAATTAAAATAAAGCTAAATAAAGGCCCTTTTTAAAAAAACGTATTAAAATTTTATACTATAAAAGATATCCTATATAATTTATTACGAAATTTAAAAAATAGTTTAAAAACTTAGAAGTTATAATTTAAAGTTCGAGTTAAAATATTAAATTATTGCCTTTTTTATTATTCTAAAATTACGTTAATTCTAAATATAAAAGCATTTAATTAATATATAAGTAAAATATTTATTTTAATAACGAATTTAATATTTATATTTATAAAATAACAGAAAGTTATATAACGTATAAACTCTTTAAAAGAAATATAACCGTATAACTTAAGTAAATAAATTAATAACTTATATTATTTCGGTTATTAAGCTTTATTAAAACTTATCCTTTTTGTAGATTACCTAGTTATATTCTTATCGACGATCGTTTTTAACGGAATTTTAAATGGTTTTCGTAATCCGTAATAGTATAACGAACCTGTCATACATCTACCTGGAGGTATAAGCAGTATCCGAAAAGGGTCTTAATTTGCAGGTAACAATAAAGTAAGGAATAATTCAGTGGTCTATTCGTTAAAAAGATTTAAGGTACTCTTCTCTTTATTAAAGAACGGTACAATTGCCTCTGATTAAAAGCTTAGATTAATAGCTAAGAAGCGAAATTAAATAAATGCTATTTACATAAAAAACCTATTTATTATATATCCCGACCCTTAAAGTAAATATATCGTAGATCTACGTGATTTATATAATCTGGTCCAGATTACATAAATTAACCAGATCACGTTATGAGCCAAGCCCTTTACTCCGGTTTTTAGCCGGGACGACCCCACGCTAAACCAGAAAGGCGGGAACCCCGGTTTCTATAACAAATAGCCTGATAAATTATCGGTTAAAATTTTTCTTATATAAAGATAAAAATTAAATTTTGAAATCTATATATATTTTACGATTTATATTTAGTTTTTCTAGCAGTTTCTTTATACGGCCGATATTTTTTATTATAATATCGTTTAAATATCGACTAACGTATTATATAAGCGAGTTACTTATATAAGCGAGTTACTCGTTTTTCAGTATTTTGCGATAACGAAGTTAAATTAATTAATTATAACGTACTAAATTAATTTAACTATTTAAATTTCTTATCGTTAAACGTTTTTATAACTTTCTTATAAGTACGCGTATTATATCCGGGTTTATCGTAAACGTTATATTTCCGTTCCCTTATTTAAACCTTTTTATAACGATTACCTTTAACTTTTATTAGTTACGATTACTTATTACCACCTTTTTTTTAGTTATAAAAGCCTTTACCTCCTTTATAATAAGTATTCCCCTTTTTTAGAAACGTATATTTTTGGTTTTCCGACGTTTATTAAGGACGTAATTCGTTTCGCGAAAGTAACGGTTTTTTTTTAAGAAAACAATTTTATTTAAAAGCAATAAGTTATTTCTTATTAAAAGATTAACTGATTTAATTATCTTTATCAGCAAGTTACTCCAATGATTTCTGATTTTTCTTTGTAAATAACGTCCCCGTTAAATCCTTTTAATAATATTTTTAAAAGTTTTCGTAAATAGAGAAATAGCGGAATTGGTAAAGGTAAATAAAGAGACGGTCGATATAAGTATAATTAAAGTTTTTAATTTAGAAAAAACGCGATTAATATTAAATAAAATAAATTTTATTTTTACATATCCGGATTTGATATTATCGGTCGTTATAGCAGTTTTAAACGCGTTGTAAAAACCGGCGATGAATTTCTTTTTAATAATATAAGTAATATAACGTTATACAAAACTTTCGATATATAACGAATAAATACGTTTTAATACGGAAAAATAGAATACGTTAAAAAGTTAAAGGCGATAAAAAAATGAATAAGTATATAAAGTGTAATAATGTTATTAATATCGTAATAATTTTCGAATTCGATTAAATAATGGTTTTCGTAACGGTCGAAAATAAAAAAACGTTTTAAGCTTTTAATAGGTATTTTAATATATTTATCGAAATACTTAATTTATCTTAAACTTAGTTTATTTATTATTTAGCCGTTTTCGTTTACAGTAATCCTTTAATCGGGTAAAAGTGGGTTATCGGCGAACTAGCGAAAAAAGTGGTTTTTCCCGGTAAAAATAATAAATAAAAGTAAGGCCTAGCTTTAAAAGTTAATAGTTTATATTATTATAAAATATTCCTTATTCCATTATTACATTTATTTAGATTTTTTACGTTTTTCGATATTTGTAATTATTATACCTGCTGTTATAAAAAAACTTATTAAAAACCCTATCTCGTCGAAGTTGTAAATATTTTTTTCTATAATACCATATTTCGTAATTATAATTCGAATAAACGCGAATTATTTACGAAATACCTTTAAATTTTTACATAAAACCTTTTAATAATTTCTTTTTTAATTTAAACGCGTTTTAAGTTTTTTTTGCCGTTTAATAAAGTTAAATACTTAATTAATTCCGATATATATCGTAATGCGTTAAGTAAGTAGCAAATTCTTTATATTTTCAATATATTAAAACCGGATAATAAATGTTTGCGTATTTAAGTTAAAAATTCGTTCGATAATTGATTTTTCTTCGTTCGGCGTTATTTTTCGCGAATTAAAGATAATGTCGGCTAGGTAAGCTTTACCGTTATATCGGTTTATTAAGGTAAATTCGGGAATGTTATATATTTTATAAAGTCGTTTATAATTAATTTTAGAATTTGTCTTTTAAAGTTAAACCGTTGTATTTATTTTCGATTTTTATAAAAACTGTATTAATATTAAAAAAAATAAACGATTAACGTTATATAATTATAATAACATTAAAAAACGAACGAAAAATTTACATATATAAATAACTCGTTTATATAGTACGTTATAAAAATGATGATAATAGAAGTTTTCGAAATAACAGGTTAATATATATTATAAATTAGAAAAATCTATATTTAACGGTTTAAAAATATTATAGCGATCAATCGAAAAAGTTTTTAACGCTCGTGTTATAACAAAATAACTTAAAAGCTTTACATAATAATATATTAAATTAAATTAAAATGATTTAAAATACGGAAATAATCGATTACTTGAAAACTTAGCTAATTAATTCTCTTCTATTATAAATAAGCGAATGCTTTCGAAAAATCTGTATAAAAACGTTATATTTTATTAAAATAATTTTTAAAAGAATACTTTATATAAGTTTCTATAAAATATATAAATAAACGTTAATATTACGAATAATATTAGTATTGATTTAAAAATACTTTAAATAATAATAAATAAATAAATCTATACTTATTATTTTCATTAATATTATTAAATAATCCTTAAAAATACATTATAAAAACTAAAAATTTTAATTAAATATACATTATATATTAATAAAATATTTTTTAAAATATTTTCCGCGAAAATGTTATATAAACGGAAAAATTACTTAAGTCGTAGCGCCTTAATAAACCGTAATAAAATTGAATTACTTACGATGAACGTTTTTTAAAAATCCTTTTCTATACCTTTATAAAAAACTCGAAATTCTTATTAAAACCCCGAATTTAATAAATAATAAAAACGATTAACGTCCCGGATAAGCTTACGGGATAAATAAGTTCACAGGATAGTTTTTAACATATTTTAATTATTTAACTTTAATTAACCATTTTTAAACATTAATAATATAAAACGGCTTATAAAAAAATTAAAAATAAATTTAACCGTTTAAATTAAAAAATAAAACCCGATATTTAATTATACGATATTTGGTTTTATTTATAAAATCGTTTATTTTACTTTATACGTACGATATATTAATAAATTTTTTAAAACCGATATTATCCTTAATTCCCGAAAATTAATTATCGACCGAATCCTTAACTTAAATACACAAACGTTTTTTATCCGGTATTAATATATTAAAAATATAGCAAATTTGCTATTTACATAACGCATTATAAAACACATTAAAATTAAATAACTATTTAATTTTATTAAAAAATAATAAAAATTCAAAATACGTTTAAATCGAAAAATAAATTATTACAAGGTTTTATATAAAAATCTAGAAATATTTTGTAAATAATTTAAATTTATTTAGATTATAATTACAAAACGCGGTATTATAAAAAAAACATTTATAATTTCGACGAAATTAAATTTTTAATAAAGTTTTTTATAATAACCAATATAATTATTATTAATATTAAAAAATATAGAAAATTTAAATAAATTTAGCAAAATAATCGGGAATAATTTAAAATAATATAAGTTATTAATTTTCAAAATTAAGCCCTTCTTTTATTTATTATGCTTATCGGAAAAAATTACCTTTTTCGTTAGTTCGCCGATAACTTATTTTTACCCAATTAAAAGATTATTATAAGCGAAAACGGTTAAATAATAAATAAACTAAGTTTAAAATAAATTAAATATTTCGATAAATATATTCGAACGCGCATTAAAAATTTAAAACATTTTTTTATCTTCGACGGTTACGAAAATTACTATTTAATCGAATTCAAAAATTACTATAAAACTAACGATATTATTATATTTTATATACCTACCTATTTTTTTTATCGGTTTTAATCTTTCAACGTATTTTGTTTTTCCGTATTAAAATACGTTTATTCGTTATATATCAAAGGTTTTATATAATATTACGTTATTTATATTATTAAGGAAAATTTTATCGCCGGTTTTTATAATACGTTTAAAATTATTATAACGATTAATAATATTAAATTAAGATTTACGAAAACTGGTTTCGTTTTATCCGATTTTAATAATATTTTTTTCGAATTCGAAATTCCTTTAATTATATTTACGTTAACCGTTTTTCGGTTAATCTCCGCCGGTTTTATTTATTCCTTATTTGCAAAAACTTTAGGAATATTAAAAAAATAATAAAATAAAAACGTTATTTATAAAAAGGGATTAAAAATTACTAGGGTAACTCGCTAACAAAAATCGTTAAATCGGCAAGTCTTTTAATAAAAAATAATTTGTTACTTTTATACGAAGTTACTTTTTTTCGAAAAAAAATTATTTAATTACGCGAAACGAATTATATTTTAAATAAACATTATAAAATTAAAAATAAACGTTTTTAAAAAAGAAAAATATTTACTATAAGGGAAATAAAGGTTTTTATAACTAAAAAATAATAATAATAAGTAATTATAATTAAAAAAGGCTAAAAGTAATTATCGTAAAAAGGTTTAAACGAAAAAACGGAAATATAATATTTGCGGAAAACCCGGATATAATATACGTATTTATAAGGAAGTTATAAAGACGTTTAACGATAAAAAATCCGATTAATTTAAATTAATTTAATATATTATAGTTAATTAAATTAAGTTTATTATTGCGAAATGTTAAAACCTATCTTGTAAACTTGTTTATCCCGTAAGCTTATCCGGGACGTTAATAGAAATTCGTATTAAAAGATGTCCGGCAAAAAAATAGCTATAAGGTAACAGATAATTTAAAACGTATATTTTTAAATGTTTTTAAAATCGGCAATAGTTTAATAACGGATAATATTATAAAAAGCAAAATATTTTTTAATATTACCGCCTGTATTATTTAGTATTAAAGTATTAATATAAGTTAATGAAAATTTATAAGATAAATTTAAGTCGAAACTATATAAAAAATATTATTTATACGATATAAAACGAGAAGAAATACGAAAAATGTTATTTAAAAGTTTTTAAAAATAAAAAGAATATATAAAAAAAGTTAATTAATACGACGTAAAATGAATTAAAATTTTAGTAGAAATAACGTATAACGATATAAAAAATAGCATTAGTTTAAAAATAAAAATAGAATTTAATAAAATTTATATATATTAGATAAATTATCTATCGTTTATAAACGTTATTATAGAATTAAAAAGTAACAGGTGTAAAATTATAAATTCTACGTTTTAATAATAATAAAAGTTTCGGTATAATAAGAATTATAACCTTTTACGTTATGTATAATATTAAATCAATATTATTACGGAAGTATAAAATAAAAGGTATAGAACTATCGGGGAACTAAAAATAATAACGTATATTATTAATAAGAAAAATTAATTTACGGTTAAAAAGACATTATTAATCGAATACTATTAATACGTATTCGAATTGAATAAAATATATACATGTAAAAACGGTTATATTTAAATTTTTAATAATAAATATATAATTCTATTTATTAAGAATTAATAAATAAATGAAAAAATATTAGTAACTTATAAAGTAAAGTGAATATTACTAAATTATTAAGAAATATATTATTATAGGATATAACTAATATTAAGTAATAAATTACTTATAATATTATATTTTACTCTTTATAAAACCCTGAAAAAACTAAGCATACTCTCTAACTTTAAAAATATTATCCGAACAATTCTATTGCTCGTACAAAAACATTTAAAACACCGTTAAAAATAACAAGTTTATCTTAAATATAATACGGACTTAAAAACTAAACAGGTTATACGTAAAAAAAAAGAGAACTCTAGACAAAAACTATTCCTAATTTATACACTTTAATAGGTATTATGGTACGTACCAGGGACGCTGCAACGACTAGCTGGATCCGGCGTCTGACCACAGCTGGCAAGCCCTAGTCTACAATTCCTTATTTCTAGCTGCCTGTCGGAAAGGATTTGTTCTTTTCTCTCTTTTTTCCTTAGCGTTAGATTTTACAATAGTTAATGGGAATTCGTCTCATCTAGCGAAGCTCTCGGCCCGTAACAATAGGTCTAAAAGAAAGCTTTAGGTTAATTTAAAAGTTAAAGCTAGCTTTAATCCCTAAAAGATAAAGTCGAAAACAATTCATATACCTTTTGTTTAATTTATTAAGGTTAAATAACGGTATAAACGGTTTAAAGAATTTTAAAAACACTAATTAAACTATCCGAAGTACATATAAATATAAATAATTAATTAATATATTAAATATAAAGACTTATAAATCATCTACTACTATATATAACGGCCTATTATTAAAAGAAACTATAAAAGAACTAAAATAGAAAAGCTCATTTTAAACTATCGTGATAAAAATAAAATAAAAGCTTTCGCGTAATATTTTTGAATTTACGCTCCTTAATAAAGGTTCTTAAAAGGACCTGATAAATCCTAAATAAATAAAAAGAAATAAAATAAATATTTATATAAAATAATTTCCGATGTTAAGAAAATACATTTATACGTATATAAAAATAACGTAATATATAGGATTTTGTTAGGGATTATATAGTCGCCAAGAACTAACAGGTTTATATACAGCCTTAGCTGGCCTTTATATAGCTAGCTAGCTTGCTAACATCCGTATTCTTAATTTAAGATCTTTATAATATAAATAATCTCTAACAATTTTGCCTTAAAGAATTATTAAACTAATAAACGTATTATACGGTTCAAAATAAACCGGAACTACTTAATAAGAAAAAATAAAATATATATTCGTAAAATAAGTTATCGGCGGTTAAATTCGAATAAGGTAATATATTATAATCCTATAATAAAAAACGTTAGTATCTTATATATAAACAATTTCCTATTCTTCGGCCTTAATAAGAGACATCTTAAAAATATTCATAAAAATTAATTAAAAACGTTTTAATTAAAAACTTAAATAGTACAGATAAATATTTAATCTTACTAATTATTCGTTTCTTACTAATAAAAAATATTAAAATGAATTAATAATAATATAAAAGATTTAACATATTAAATAAGCGAACTACGCAGACAAGCGAACTACGCGGTTTTTAGCACCTTGCAACAATTAATCCAAATAACTTAACAATAACATATCGCATTAATTCAAATTAATCGGATTTTTTTTCGTTAAACGTCTTTATAACTTTTTTACAAATACACGTATTATATCCGGGCTTGCCGTAAACGTTACATTTCCGTTCCTTCGTTTTAACCCTTTTATAACGATTACCTTTAACTATTATTAACTGCATTTTTCCACTACCCCCTTCCTTTTCGGCCAGAAAAACTTATCCTTCTTATATAGTAAATATCCTTCCTTTTTAAAAACGTTTATTTTTAATTTTCTAACGTTTATTTAAAATATAGTTAATTTCGCGTAATTAGGCGGTTTCTTATTTAAAAAAAATAATTTTATATTAAAGTACTAATTAATTTTTAATTAAAAAATTAACCGATTTAATAATTCTTATTAACAAACTACCCTAATAATTTCTAATTTTTTTTTGCAAATAACGTCTTTGTTTTTTAACTTCCTTAATATTCCTAAAGGTTTTTACAAACAGGGAAATAAAACCGGCGGAAATTAACAGAAAAACGGTCGGCGTAAATATAATTAGAAAAATTTCGAATTCGGAAAAAACGGTATTAAAATCGAATAAAACGAAACCAGCTATAACAAATCCGGATTTAATATTATCGGACGTTATAATAACTTTAAACGTATCGTAAAAACCGGTAAGGAAATTTTCTTTAGTAATATAAATATAATAACATTATATTAAACTTTTAATATATAACGAATAAATACGTTTTAAAAAAAAAAAATAAAATACGTTAAAAAGTTAAAATTTATGCGACAAATATGCGGGCATATAAAATATAATAATATTATAATTAACGTAATATTTTTCGAATTTTATCGAATAATAATTTTTGTAACCGTCGAAAATAAAAAAACATTTCGATCCTTTTATACGCGTTTAAGTATATTAATCCAAATATTAAATTTATTTTAAATCCAGTTCGTTCGTTATTTAATTATTATTATTTAATATAATTTTTTAACCGGTTATTAGTAATAAGTTATTACGGAATTAAAATTTAAAGTAATTTTTCTTTACTATAATAATAAATAACGGTATAACTTAATTTTAAAAATTAATAACTTAAATAATTATAATTTATTTTTTATTTTTTTATTAAGCTTATTTAAATTTTTTACGTTTTTCGGCATTAGTAATTATTATATCCGTTATTATAAAAAACCTTATTAAAAATTCAGTTTCGTCGAAATTATAAATATCTTTTTTCGTAATACCGTATTTTACGATAATAACCCGAATAAATTCGAATTATTTACGAAATATTTCTGGATTTTCGTATAATACCCGTTAATAATCGATTTTCCGATTTAAACGTATTTAAAGTTTTTATTACCGTTTAACAAAGTTCGACGCCTATTTAACTTCGATACGTTCCGTAACGCGTTAAGTTAACAATAAATTAGCCATATTTTTAACGTACTAAAACCGGATAAAAAACGTTCGCATATTTAGGTTAAGGATTCGGTCGACAATAGATTTCTTTTCGGTCGGCGTTAATTTTCGCAAATTGGATACGGTATCGGGTCGGGCAAGTTTGCTATTATATCGGGATTTTAAAGTAAAAAACACAACCGTATATATAAAACCAAGTTTTACATAAAAAAATTTAAGGTTTTTTTTTTTAACCTAAATAATTAAGTTTATTTTAGTTTTTTTTGTAAGCCGCTTTATAAAGGTGGTATTAAAAAATAAATAATTAAAGTTAAATGGTAAGAAAGTTGAAAAAACCGCGCAGTTCGCTTATCCGCGCAGTTTGCTTATCTAATACGTTATGGGAATTACTTAATTTAAACGAAATAAAAGAACTCCTATATTAAGTATTAAAAATTACTTATAATACATTATATAATGTAATAGCGAAATTAATATAAAAAGGTTAAAATATATAAAGTTAATATAAAGATAAATTTCTTACATTATATAAATTATTTAAATATATCGTTAATAACGTTAATTTAAACAAAGCATATAAAAAACCCGATATTTAAATAATAAAAATATAGTAAGAATTTATTTAAATCCTTAAATATAATATTAAACATATTTTATAACGACGGAAAATTATAAAAAATATAACTTTTACGATAAATATAAATTTTATTACTAATTATAAAATATATAATTCTATAATAAACTATGTATCTTTTAATTATTAAAAAGCTAGTTTTATAAATATGGAAATAATAAAATATTATTACTAAATATATTATAAAAATAAAATACGTTAATGTTCAAACAATTAAAATTCGAAACTTTCTAATAAAACGAGAGCTTATACGTTAAAATCTTATTAGTATTTGAAAAATAGCATAAATACGATTAAATAAATAAAACTCTTTTTACGAATTTATAAGATTATTTAATAAAATAAACTTAAAGATATATATATAATAAATTAAAATTTAATTAAATAACTAACTCGAAAATAATCATATTAAATTCCTTTTTTACAGAGAAAACAACGTTTTCTAATTAAAACTTATTTCTTACTAGAAAATATAAATAAATACGGTATATTTCTTATAATTACCTATAAGCATCCGCTTATATATTAATGTTAAAACTTTAACGTTTTATAAAAGTACATATTTATATATATGTATAAATGTTAAGTCGTATTTGTACTTAAAATTATTAATATCTTTTAATTAATTCGAAATTTATTTATTTAATAATCTTTACTAAAAAGTTTTTTTTAAATTAATTAATTATTAATATTACCGTTAAAAAATCAATCCGATTTTTAAATTTATAAAATTTTGGAATTAATTAACTAATATATATCAAGGGTTTTCTTATATTAATGCTTAAACGAGTTTAAAATATTTCGAAAAAAAAACCCCGTAATTTAATACGGCTATAAAAAACGGTAAAATAAAAAAACCGGCTTTTAATACAAGGATAAATTACGTAACTTTACTCTTAATATAAATTATAATAGTAAAATTTTAAATCTTATATAAATTAAAAATGGTCTAATGGCTTAATATTTGCGAACCTAGGTATTTCTTTTAATTACGACAGACTTAGGCTTCCCGTAAAAATTAATCCTAAAAGACGGCTGTTTTAAATTCAGCTTGGGCCTTTGTTCCTTTAAGTAGCGCCAGTTTAGAGAAGCTAAACCAATTAGGGTTTCGGCCCTACCACCGTGTCGGCGATAACTGGAGCGGTTAAGGACTTTGAGAACCAGCCGCAATTAAGAGCTTTAAAAACTAATTAACTAAATTCGTATACGTAATTAATTATTATTACGGTATTAAGAACCCGCATTATGTTTTTCCGGCCTTTAATTAAAAACAACGGTTTTTAAAATGGTATTCTTCGGTTGCGTTTATGTAATTTATTATATATATACTTGGTAAATAAATTAGCTCCTTATATGTATATATATAGCTAAATACTTTAATAGCACTTTACCTTATATATAAATTTTAATTTTAATTTTAATTTTAAAAATTCCGGCAATAAAATTATCGATTGTAAACAGGTATAGTAGTAATTAATACTTTAAATACCTCCGGCCAATATTTCTAAATAGTAACTACTATTTAAGATAAGATTTATTCGGAAATTACTTTTTATACAGTTAAATATATATTTAAAAATAATTACTCTTAAGTTTGTTATTTTTTTAAAAATAACTATACGCCATTTAATATATTTTTATATTTAACTATTATAAGGAAAAGAATTAGCAAATAATCCAATTATTATAATAATTAAATGCTTAAATGTAATTAAATTAGTAAATTAAATTTATAAAAAAGTTTTATAATTAATATAAAATATATTAAAAACTAAAGATAATATTAAATTAAGAATTAAGAATAAAACGTCGAATATAACGTTTTAATATATTTAAAAATATATAAAAACACACTTAATTAAATAAATTAGAATAAATAATATATTTTAATTTATATCGAATTTTTACTTATTATATTTTTAAAATTTAATAATTTATAATATAGTAAATAGTTTATATATTTATATTTATTATATTATATAAGTCTTAGTTTAATATTTAGATTTAGATTTACGTATAAAACTAATTTATATATTTAGTATATATTCGATTTATTTTATATAAACGTAACTGGAAAATACCGTCGAAACCCCTTTTTTAATAACGTCGAATAAAAAACGTAATACAGGTTATTATTACCGTAATTTCGACGTTACGTATACGATTTAATTAATTAGTTCTTAAAGCCCTTAATTACAACTAATTCTAAAAGCCCCGAGCTGCTTAATTGTCGCCAACATAATAACGGAGCCGAAGCTCTAAGTTAATATAGCTCTTTTAAACTGGCGCTACTTAAAAAAACGGTAACTTAAACTAGATTTAAACCAGCTATATTTTACAGTTAATTATAACAGGAGCGTTAAATTTGTAGCAATTAAAAAGATATTTAAGCTTGTAACTATTAAGTTATTAAGTTATTAAAATTAATTGTAAAAGTTAAATAATAATATAAAATATGAAGCTTTTATATATTAAGTTTAATTTCTATTTAATAATTATATAATATATCGATTTAAAAAGAATTTAAAAAATAAGAATTTAATATTTTAATAAATTAAAAGGTAGAATTAAAATAATAATAAATGGATATTTAAATATAAATTTAATAAAGCTTTTTAATTTATTCTATTTATGTTATTAATAATATAATATTGAATTAATATTTTAAAAATAAATAGAAAAATAAATAAATTTAAATAACAATATATTATTACATTAAATTAAGAATTTTTAAGTTATTTATAAAGTTTAATAAACTATAAATTTTTAAAATATATATTAATATAATATATATAAGGAACTTAAAAATTAAGCGGGTTGTTTTTTTTATTTTATATTATTGTATTTTTAAATTTTTTATAAGTACGCGTATAATATCCCGCTTATCTTAAACGTTATTTTTCGTTATAAATATTTATTTATATATTATTAACATTTCGGCATTTATTAAAACCTTAATTTAATTTATAAAGACAATTCTTTTATTAAGAGAATAAATTATTTCGTAATCTTTATTAATAAGCTAATTTAATTTTTATTTTATTTTTTAAAAAAGATATTTAATATATTATTATATAATTAATTTAAGAACTAATAACTAAATAGTCCCAAATCTGGATATCTCTTTTAATTACGACAGGCTTAAGCACTTTATTATGATTAATTGTAAAAAATAGCTAATTCGAATTTAACTTAAGTTACCGTTCTTTTAAGTGGTGCCAGTTTAAAAAAGCTAAACCAGTTGGGGCTTCGGTTCCGCCACCGTGTCGGCGATCAATTAAAATGGTTAAGGGCTCTGGGAACCAATCAGATTAATCGTGTACGTAACTATTTGTTTGTTACCGTGCGTTGATAACCCGTGTTACGTTTTTTAATCCGGCCCATTAAGGGGTACGGTTTTTTCGGAGGTGCTCTCCGGTTACGCTTGTACAGAACTACCTGTGTACATGTATATAATAAACGGATCAGTTGTATATAGCTAGATACCTTTATAGTACTTTACCTTTTATATAATTTATTTAAACTCGATAAAAATAACGCTTTATATACGAGTTAAATATAACCTCATATATATATATTGTTTAAATTTTTAAAAATAAAAATATAATTAATACTATTAAGTTTAAATTTAGAAAATAACTAACCCTATCGCCTTAATAGTTATAATAGTATAATTAGCGGTAATATTATCGTATACGAGATTTCTTAATATATATTATATAGTAAAACCTCGTATATTACGGTTTTCGGCTATATAAGTTTTAATTAATTTGTTATAGTTTAAAATAATTAAGGTTAGTTAAATTTAATACGCTATTTTTATTACGATAATATAATTACTGCCTTTATTATTTTATTATATATCGTTTAAAATCAATTTAATATTAAAAAGTCCGTTTACTTCTTTATTAATCGTACGGGTTATAATTAATAGATATATATTAATTTAATTTCTTTTATATTATTATTAAATTAATCTTATTTAATAAAGTGTATATATAATTATATTCCTTTTTTACAATTTTATAATAATATTTAATATTTTGTAAAAATGGTTTTTAATATAAAATTTATAAAATTTACATAAGACGGCGCTAATTTAGGCCAAAAAATTGCAACTTTATCCTAGGCCCTATTTTTAAGGTTTGTTTTTTATGTGTCCTTTTTTTTTTGAGATTTGCTATTTGTGCTGTATCCCCCTTGCTATTCGTGCTGTGTCCCACTTTTAACAGTTGCCTACAGCCGCCACAGATCTGCCATCTCTCAGCTCCCAGCTGCAATTACAGTTGCAATTGCAATTGCAACGCTTTTAGCTATAATTATCTTTAACTGCAACCCTTTTATAACAGTTATAATAACTTCGTTACAACAATAACGCGTTATTTCGGCCATAACGGCTATCCCGAATCCCGAAAAAGGTGGCGCGTACGGCCGTGACGCTTCGGATCTTAGGGTGGAACTAGTTGGAAACTGACAGCTATACTAGGTGTATATCAGCTGGAAGGTGGGGCACATAGCACGAATAGCAAGGGGGATACAGCACAAATAGCAAATCTCTTTTTTTTTTCAGTACGTAAACTACAAGGCCCTACTTACAGCTGCGCCGTAAGCGCAGCCACAACCTTAAAAATAAGGCCTGACCTTGATAAGGTAAAGCGTTAGGGAGAATACGTAAAAGGAATCGAGGTTAAGATATTGTTAGATATAGGGGATATCAGTTGTGTTGTTATATTAGGCTAAGTTACGTATGTTTCTCGTACGCGTACAGCTTTTCTGTAGCCTAGTAACGGAATATATATTTTCCGATTAAAAGGAGCCTTTCCGTATATGGGATACGTTTAGCACTTTTTGTTAGCTGATACACCCCTTTAACGCCCTGAAGCATTTATGGCGTTAATCGTTATATATTATTATTTCCTAGAATTACAGTTTTTTATTCGACCTTTCCTCCGGTAATTAATTCCTTTTAATTAGTTAATTCCTCCTTTAAAATTATTCGTAAGGTATTTTTCTGCCGTTTAAAAACTTCCGTAATATCCATTAATTCTAATTGCTTTTTAAAATACCTAAACGGTTCGTATAATAAGGTTTTAATTAATTTATTAACTAATATATCATCCGTAAATATATAATCCATTTTACTTAAATTCCTCTTTACGGCCTTTTGTAATTAATAATTATATATATCTACGTGCCGTAACTTCGTCTATAATAGAATAACGTCGGCGTTAATAAGCTATATCGTCTGCTAATTATTGCACCATATATTTAACGGTTTAATATTTAAAATAATTCCCAATTTTTTAATTAATCGAAAACTAAATAAAGCTTTTTTTACAACTTACGTAAAAAATAATAATTTCGTTTCGGTTATAAAAATAATTATTATATTTTACTTATACGCCCGTTATTCTATTACTCCTTTAAATAGTTTTATAACGTAAACTTAAAAGCTTTTTCGATTAATCGTATTATTTACGAAAAAAACGTTACTTTATATATTTAACGAATCTTCGCCTCCAAATTATAACGTTAACGTTTTAATCCCGATTAGGTATAATATAACTTAATTAACGGCTTTATAATATACGTCGTTAAGGTTTAGGTTAAAACGGGTAAATCGGAATACGGCAAAGGATATATCGGGTTACATATTAATCGTTATTGAATTGGGTCGGGGAGACTCAGTCCTGATCAGTAGGTATCCGATAAGAAGGTCACGGGCAAGCGTATGGTTGGAGCAATATGCAAAATAACGCAAATTTGTATTAATCGGTGTTAAGACCGTAAAAAAAGAGTGTGGACGATAATAAATAATAACGGGGTTACGTTCGAAAGAAAAAAACCCTTAAAAATACCCTTAAAGCTAAGTAGGATTGATTAACTAATTCTAAAATTAAGTCCTTAAACCCTGTACTATTTTAACCCTTTTTTATTACGATAGAGTTTATCCTTAATTTATCGTGAGAAACAAATAATAACTTAACGCAAATAACTCCCTAACGTTACGAATATATAAAAACCTATTAATTAATTTAAATTTACCTCCACGGTTTATTTTCTAGCATTTTCAACTTAAGACTTTATCCTCTTTGCTTCGTTAATTCCTCCCTTTGCTTAGCTTTTTCCTTATTTTTCTATACCTTATCCTTAAAAGGATCGTTACTAATCGACTCCTTATACTTCTTCCAGCCAGGCCATCCTTAAACAAAATAAGGTTCTAGTTATCTTCCAACACTTTTATAGGTATTTCTTATTTATTTATATAACGTCGTATACTTTTTTCGTAACATAACCTTAACGCATTAATTACTAAAAGGCGGACATAATACGTATTTAATTTTAAAATCGTAACAGGTTTTAAATAAAAGTTATCGTAATCGAAATTCGTCAGAAAAGGAAAAATATATCTAATTAACGGAAATACAAAAAATATATAAAGATAAAAAACGTATTAATAATAATTCGAACTTTTTTAAAATAAGCAATAAACGTTTATCCAGCTAGTAATACTTAAGTACTTCCTTATCTCCTGCTTTTAAATATAACCCCAGGTATTTCCTAATTACTATAGCAAAGCTATTAATTATATTCATTTCGCCTTATAATCCTTTTTCTTTTATTTTTTATTACGGTAAATCTTTAATAATAATATAAAAAAAATAAATAATCCAGGTTTTATAAATCTATCCTTTAACCTATATTAAAATTTTAACTTTTGTAATACGGATTAGTAGATTATTAAAACCAGTTTATTCTTATCCGTTATAATAAAGTCGTAATATCCTTTTAACTCGGTTTTCAAAAAGGGCAATATCAAACAGTACCAAGAGACGCTTTAATCGGATATATAAAATACTTACCCAGTGACTATGGGCTTTGTTTTCGTCGATTTGGATAATATTATATATTATAATCCAAACGAAATCTAAAATAGATACCCGAATTACAGCTTTTAACTTTTCGTCTATCGGGGTATAACATCGACAGGTAATGAAACGACTAGTTTTAAGGATATATACCAGTTTATTCTCGGCAGAACTATAGGTAATAAAATATATTAAATTAATAATATTTTTTAATTAAAGGTATTTTTTATCGTTTAAAAGTATAAAAATCTTTTAAAGGGATACAATAATAACGTTATACCAAAACTTAGCTTTATTTTCGAATTTAAAAGGTACTTCTAATAATTCCTAGGGTTTAATTCCTTTTATATCGAAAAAAGCAATAGAAAAGGACCGATTAAATTTTAAATAAAATGCATGTTGGGAAAAGGGGTTAAACCGGTAAAATTTATAATATAGTTTTTTTATTATTTTTTCCATATTAATAATGTAAAGGATAAAGATGTTAATAATTTAATTAAGGTTATTTAATCGAAATTGGTTAATTTTCTTAGCTTTAAACTTAAGGATATAATAAGCAGGCTTTACCGAGTATTTTTTAGATAAAAATGCTATAATAAACGGTATTGGATTAATTAGAAAATATAGATATTTATGTAATAAATGCAAGTAAATATTTGTAAATAAGAGTTATATATATAGGAATATGTAAATATATAAAGGCTGAAAATATGGTTAATAAATACTTAAAGCCGTATATATATAAGAAGCGCTGAAAGATAAAATTAAACGGAAAACGCAACTAATTAAAGGAAAGTAAGGCCCGTATAAGCCTTTCCTAATTAAAATTATATACGCCAAGGAAATCTTAAGAAATTTTATCTGAAATTATATAAGAAGGTATAATTGGTTATTGCAATTCGTATAATCAGGTATATATACGTACCCTTTTCGTTTCTATATTTCTTTTGTAATTTTTTTTCTTTTATAACTTTATAACTTTTTCCAATACCGACTTTTCCTTCCGACTTTTCCCTTTTAATACTTGTACGTTTATATACATATATATCCACTATATTAATTATCCTTATTATAAGTTCCCGTTAGCCATTAAGTCTTTCTAGGCCTTAAGGTTTCTGCATAAATAATAACTTAAAGCAATTGGTTAAATTGTTAAAATATTCGTCCTTAAAAAGTAAATACGCTTAGAATAAAACCGATCCTGTTATTAAGCTTAATTGTAATTTCCAAAAGTTAGATATTATATCCGTTCGTTGTAAGAAGAATTTGCTAGCATTAAATTTTCTTATTTTTGCCAAACCTATTACCCGTTGTATTAATAAAATTTTAAAATTTAATCGGAATATTAAGCCTCTATATAACCCTGGTAATATCCGTAAATTTTAAAATCCTATATACCGTCAAGTACTTATTTATAACCTGGTTCTTTTTTTTTAATATCGGTACCGTAATATAACCTTTAGTAATAAAGGAATGCCTTTTAAAACCTTAGTTATAAATAATTTTCGGTTATTTAAATTTTATTTCCTTATCCCTGGTATAATAAAGTCGATCGAAAAAAGCCTGGCACCCGTTATTGGTACCGTAAAGCAGTTTGGTACTTGTCGATCAATATTTATAATATTTGGTCCTAGTTTTGGAAATACTTTATTATTTATGCTTACTCCGTCGCCAGTATTTGTAATCCGTATTCCTTACGTTATTAATCGGTTATCTGGGTTTTATATAAATTAAGGAATTTCAGCTTTCCTTTATATAAAGCTCGACGAAACCGATAAATTATTTAAGTATTAGAATAAGTATATTGTAATAGCCCGTATCACTTCCAAATATTTCGAAATAAGTTTTTTTTCGCTTTGTACGATAGTATTATATTAATTAATCGCAAATATTAAGAGTTATATTAATTATTTTTCCCTTTAGTCTAGCAAAAAATCGATATTTAAAATGGCGAATTATTAATACGAATTTCTGGAAAGTAGTTAATACGTAATTTCCGATTGCCAAGATATTTATTTTAAAAGGTAAATTTAAAATAAATATTATTTTCGTCGAAATTAATTGCGTAAAACCTGCGGATTAGTTTATGTTATTACTTATTAAAAACTTTTAATATGTTAATAGGTTATTTATTTAGGTATTTAAAATACTTAACTTGGTACCTTATAAGTTATGCGAAAAATAATATTACGGTTTAAAAATTTCCGATTAATTTGGCATATTTTTTTTTTTTAATTATTAATTAATCCCAGGTTTCGTTAAGAACTTTTACGGTAACTGTATTAGGTTTATTAAGGGTTACAGGTATATATTTAAGGATAATCGGTTTAAGGCATTTAAAGTTAATTTCAAAAAAAAGCCGCAGGTTGTTGAGGACTTAAATAATAATAATTATCCGGTATTTTAGGAAATTATTAAGAACGAATTCCAAGCATTACTTAAGGATTATATTACCGATTTTACTTATATAATTCCTCGATTAATTAAAAAAAAATCCTTAGGCCAGTAATAAAATTATCGGATCCCGGTAAAATAATAAAATTATTCGGAAATAATATTCTTATATTTTAATTTTTTATAATTAAACGCGTTAATTTTTTTTTTTTTTAATTAATCGATCGTTTTTATTTATGTTTTTATCGTTTACGATAACGTAGCCTTTTAATTAATTATTCGGGATTTATACCTTAATATTCGTTTTTACAAGTTTTAAAACTTTAAGTTATTAATTTTCAAATAATTCGATATTTTTTACAACCGTACTTTTTTCCGTTCCCTTTGATTAATTAGGTAACGGTTTCGTTTAATTATTTTCTTATAAATCGATCGGTTCCTAATATTTTTTTTTATTTTTTACAAATTACTTTAATTTATTAATAGGGAAATTTCTTTACAATAACGTTTTATTAATTTCTTTTAATCGGTAAATATTTCGATTAATAATTTTATTAATTAAATATAATCTAGTTTAGCGGTATTTAAGTTTTATATTTCTAAATATATTTATATATTACGGCGTATTATATAATAATATTAAATCGTTTATTTTTAAAGGTCTATCCCTTATTTTATTACGGTCCTTATAATTAACGAATCTGGTAACCTTACGTTTTTATTCATTAATAAACCGGGTAATTTTAATTATATTTTTTGCTTTTTTTTTTAAAAATTAAATCCATTATAAAATCAAGTTTTTCCTTAAGGTATTCAGGTTCCAGGTTATAATTTTCTATATCGGCAGTACTGTTTCGATTAGTTAAAAGGTTTTTTATTTATATAGCAATTTATAAAAACTTAAGTTATAACTTATTATAATAATATTACCCGCGAAAATTATTTTAAACAGTAACTTAATTTATTTTTTACCAGTACTATTTATCGTTTTTATTAAGGTTTTAACGATTGATATATATCCTTTTTCGATAAATCCTTAATATTAAATAACGTAAACAGTACTTTTTTTTCGTTCGATATTTAACGTAATATAAATTTTAATAATCTCGCCCTTATTTTCGGAACTACCGTTTATTTTAATCTTAATCGGAATACCGTACCGGTAAAAAATATATTTTTTTAAAAACTTCCTAATTATTATTAACGTTATTAATCGCAAAGCCCTGGTTTTTAAATAATTGAACAATTTGTATTTTATTTTGATAGTAACTTTATAATTATTATTATCGGGTATAAATTAAATATTAATCATTTAAATAATTACTATATCGATAAGTTACGAAAAGCCGTAACTCTTTTCGAAACGTCGATTAGCTGCTTTTTAACATTTAAGGTACGTAAATATTGCCTTTTAAATATATTTATATATACCTTATTAATAATAAAAAACTGCTATACGGCAGTAAATTAAATCTTTGCCTTTATAACCGGATTTTTTGTAATATTATTTAATTATTAATCGGCGTTCTTGTTCGGTATCGAAAACTTTATAACTGTTATATTGTTTATTTGCTTTATACTAAAAAATGCCGTTTTAAACAAAATATTTTAAAATTTTATTTTTAAAAACCGTCCTTTTTTTTTCGGGGTAATATTAAATTAATTAAGGAATTTTAACGCTGTTAAAAACTTCGCATATTTTTATAACGTTTCCGATCAATTTCTAATAAAAGATTTTTATTTTTAAGTAAATTTATAAAATCCAGAGGCCGTCCCGGTTATAATTAAATTAAGCCGAATAACGTTTAGTTAAATATTAATAAAATTATTAATTTTTTTTTCCTATTAATCGTCCAGCGTATTAAAAGGCCCAGGTAAAATCCTAAATAAATTATTTACAGCTATATTTTTTTTGCTAAAGATATATTTAATTTTAAAGTCGAATTATTTTATCTAAATGATTTATCGGGTAAATAAGGCTTTAAGCAAAAAGTTTAGTAAATTATTAATTTAAATTACCAAAACCTTGGCATTAATTTTTAATTTAAATTAAATTTTATAGATATAATTTCGAAATCGCCTTAAAATCTTAAAAATAATTCGATATTTTAGCTTGCCGGTATTATAATTTAGCTCGGTTCCTTTTTAAGTATTATTTTTAAAATACGCGAAATATTTAATATTATTAATTAATTGGTTTAAAATACCTTTAAACTTTTTTTTGCAGGAATCGGTTTTTACGATAATTAGCCCTATATCGGGATTATAATCTAATATAATTAAAATCGGGGCTGTCATAAACGTTTTTTTTAAGGTTAATATAACAAAGTTTTAATTATAAACTTAGATAAATAACGCGTTTTTTCGTAACAACCGTATTAACGGGTTAATTATTATAGTATAATATTCGACGAAAATCCGATAATAAACGGTAATCCTTAGGAAAGTTCTAATTTTTGCAATATTTTTACATAATTCGATTTTTAGGATTTTTACCATTTTAATATTGTCGGGTTAACGATTATTTGTTCCGTAAAAAAATCCGATTATAACGGCTATTTTTTAGCATTATTACGATTTCTGCATATTAATCGTAACGCCAATTAATTTACAATTTAAAAATGTTTTATTAATATTAATAATATATTTAAAAACGAACTTTTTAATTCCAGGAAAAATCTTAGCCTTATTATATTATATTTTCGGTTTTTTAATTTTAACATTATCTATAAATAATCGAATTATTTTAGGTATTAAATTAACAAAAATCCTTCCGATAACGTAATAAAAATAAATTATAAAATTAATAAATTTTATAAATAAGCTTATTATTTTGAGTAACCTTAACGGTATTAAGAACGTCGTATAATCCTTATTAGCAGAAATTAAAATAACCTAATTATATCCGGAAAAAAAATTTACTAACGTTATTAAAAAATACATAGCAAAATCTAAAAAAAATTTGTTATAATTCTTTAATATAAACGTATTTCGTAACGTAATAACGTTTAACTTAGTTGTAAAGTTAATTAGTTACAGATTATTATTTTTCTTTTAAACGAAAAATTAGGTATTTCTGTACGTAACGTAAAACTGTTCGAATATATCTTTTTAAATCCGGATTTATAGCACGTCGATCAGTTTATCCTTTATGCTAATTAATATTTTTATACCTTTGGCTTGCTATGCCTTATAAGGGATCGTACGGATCTTGTAAAAAGGCGCGATATAATTTTTAATTTTTCCGTATTCCGGCTATTTCTAAGTTAAAGCAGTTTCTTTACGAAATAACATTTTTTTAAAAAAAACTTTCTCCGTACGGGTAAACTTATCACCTAATTAATCAAGTACCGTATTTAATTGTTTTTTGGTAAAACGTATATTACGTTCCATAGTAAAAAACTTAAGAAACAAAACTGTTAATAAGGTACCGGGTTTATTATAATATCCGCCGTTTTAATTAATAACCTATTAAATTTTGGTAAATTCCTTATTTTTCTAATCTAAGTTTCCGGATAATATAAATCCGTTAGGGGGAATATAATTAACAGGGATAATCTTTTTTTATTTCGGTTTATACATAATATTAATTTATATAACTTTATCTTTTTCGACTTTATTACGTATTTTATCCTATAAAATTTTATATAGGGCGTACGCAAATTCTTTATTATTAAATTGATATAAAATAATATTTTTTAATTTTAACTTATTACCGATAGTTTTTTAAATAATAGTATAATCCTGATTAATATACGTATCGTTAATTAAAAAGATATATAAGCTTATAATAAGTTCGCTAGTCCTTTTATTCGTAAATTTATTTTTGCTAGTAAAACGGTTTATAAATTTACCGGCTGTTTTTTTCCAAATTTGTTATTCGTACGAATACTATAATTAACTTATCCTGCAGGTATTAAAAAAATAATAATTTTTAAAAGGCCGAATTTTAAAATTCTTTTTATTACTTCCGGATTTATATTTAAGGTTATTTTTGATTTCGTTATAAAGTTAAGTCCCAGTATTAACGGTTACGCCACATGGTTATCGTCGACGACAAAGAAAAAAATAATAATTAATCGGCCGGTTAACCAGATAAAGGCCTTAACTATACCCTTAAATCGAGTTTTTTTTTAAAAATTAAAGTTTATAAATAATACCCGGGTTTATTTTATTACTAACCCGTATCTTCTTATATAAGACGTAACAATAATACTAAATTTAATTCCGGTATTAATAACGTTATTAATTAAATTTTTACCGCTTTCATAATTTACCTTAATTATGAATTTAAATAACGGGGTAATAAATTCGGCTAAATTATATTATTATATTAATAAAATGCTGGTTTCGTTTTTACTTTCGGCTTTATATTTAATATTTAAGGTAAAGATCTTAGAGTTCTACTATTTTCCTACCGGGGCGGCGTTATTTCGAACTTCGGCTTTGGTTATTTTAATTGTTTTTTTATTTTTATAACTAAGTACTTCCAATACCTTATTAACTATGAAATTCTTAAAAACCTCATTAAAATCCGGATAAATCTTTATCAGATCGGCTTAGGTAATTTTAAACTTTTTTTTAACGTTTTCCTAGATTTTCGTTTCTTAAAACTTAATAAGGTTTTTATTAATTAGACCGTTATAGCTAATAATATTATCCGTTTAAATACCGGTATCTATGTTTATAAATAAAAATTTATCTTATATAACTTTATTATCGTTGATTTTGCTTTTTTTTATGCCATCATTAGATTCCTTTTTTTCGCCAGTACACTTAATTATTAAAATATTAATAAAAACAAAAGGTTAATTAAAGTTATCGATTTTTAACGTACGAATTTTTTTTAGGTAACGGGTACCTTTAACTTTTATAAAGTTATTCCATAATTATTTACATAATAAAGCTTTTTTATAAAACGGTTATTTATTTTTAATAACAAAATTAATAAAATTAATTTTAGTAACCCGGTTTTAATTAATAAAGGCTTCCTATTTATTAGGTTTTAGGATTATAATAAAACGTAACGGTTTAGTAATATTAAATTATGCCTTATTTTTATCGGTATTAAAACTGCGATTATCCGGATTTTCCATAATACCTTGTCGCCGATTAAAATACCGTATTTTCTTTCGGTAATAATTAGAAAAACTTAGCAAGTTATATATTTATTTAAAGATTTTTTTCCAAATAAGAATCCGGGCGTCGATCGTTTAATATTTAAAAATATTCGGGAATTAAATAATATTTATCTTAGTCCGATTATTTTTAAACTTAAAATAAATCGTAAAGCCGTCGTCGTCGAGCGAGATTAACCCCGTATTTTTTATATTTATAAATAACTTGCAGTTATATATAAAATATCCGTTTTTTAAGTAAAACCAGCAAATATTAAGCTTAGAATTACTATATTTACCTTTTTACTATTTTTAATAATTACCTCGGTAATTATTACGATAATTACTTTGGTTACGGTAAAAGATTTCCCGTTTAAATTCGTCCGGCTGAAAACTTACTATATTAATCGAAAAGTCGATACCGTAATCCTGAAACTAAGGTAATTTTTATCCTGGCGGAACGTAATATTAAAAAGTCCGTAAAGTTTCCCTATTCCTTATTTCCTTTTTAAAAGCTTTTAAGTTCTGGATTTACCGGGCTTACGTAATCTTTAATTTCTGAAACGTATTCGTAATATTAAACATTTGATCGGAACGGCCAAATAACGCCTGTTTTGCTTTGGGACTCCTTAGACGTTAATATTTCGTTTTTTACTATTGCAATAAATAAAGTCGGTTTTTTTTTATATAATTAAAATCAAAACGGATTCCTAATTATTTTTTATATCCGTTATGCTATATTAATCCAGTTTTATTAAATATTTAATTTTTAATTAATATTAAAACTTTGTTATAAAGTAATATATATAAGTTTTCGAATTTTATAAAAAAATTGTTTAGGATTTTTTCGAAATAACTAACCGAAAGATTTTTAAGTAAATTTTTAATGTATTTATTTTTATTAATCGTTTTCCCTTTCAGTTTGGCCTTTTTAATAATATTCCGGACTTTTGCAACATATTTTAAATAATATTTATAAACGTAATTAGGAATACCGCGTTAAACCTGTTTCGTTAAAGCCCTTAGCCGGTTCTTAGTAATCCGAATTTATTTAAAATTTTAAAACTTAAAAATTCCCAGGATATTTGTAATAGTATTGTTTTATTTAGTAACTCCCTTAAATATAACCTTAATTCGGTTTTTTATTTTCGGATTATTAATCCAGTAAAAAAGTTTAACGATTATATTAATATCCTTAAGCTTGTATTTTTTAAATAGTTTGTAAACGTTTTTAAGTTAATCGGTAACTTTAATATTTGAAAAACGAAATTCGGGGTAAGTAAACGAATCCGGAAAAATTATAAAAAATGTAATTTTATTTATTATATTATTAAGGAAACCAAAGTTTTTTTAATTAATAGGTTTTACGGGCGTTACCTTTGGCGTTAGTATCGTAAATCCAGTAAATAATTCCGAAAAAGTTCAAGCTAACGGAATTTCTCGTTTTTTAAGTATTTTAACAGTAATTTTAAGGATATTCGACTTTTTTATAGGTTCTGGTAATCCGATTAAATTATTCGGGGGCTTAACTTTATTAATTTTGTTTTCGTTTTATAGTTCCTTTAATCGGTATTAAATAATAACGTCCGAAATAAGGTTTTAGTTTTTTTTGCAAAAAAATTCCGGTATTAATATTAAGTTTTGCGGTTTTATTTATATAATAATTTTTAAAAATTTCGAAAATTCTTTAGCAAATCGGCTAAAACCAAATTTAAAAAATTAATTATTACGAGTAATTTTTTAATTTTTTAAATCCGAAAATACCGCTTTAATAATTAGATTATGTTTAGGCATAAAGTAAATAATAACTTTTAAAATTTTTCTTAGGTATATTTTGTAATTATATCGTAATTTAAAAATAAATATCTTTTTTTTTTTAATTTTAAATTAAATAGTTGCCTTTTAATTAATACGTTATTATTTTTTAAATCTAGCCAAAACTATTTCCATCGCGGAAGTTAATATTTTTATTACCATTTTAACCGCTTTAATATTTAAATTAAATACGAATAACAAATCCTATAATATTCTATCTAATAACGTTTATACTAAATACCGATTAATTAATAACAAATAAATCCAAATATCGATACTTAGCGGTTATATCGGTTTTTTCGTATATCGCTAAGGAACGTTATTCCCTTTTTGTAACTTTTTTTTTAAAACCGAAATATTTGGCCTTATAAGCCCTTTCCGTTTTTTGCTTAAATTTGCAATCCGTTTTATATCGTTAACCATGTCGTTAATCCTATTGCTTTAATTTTTTAATTTCGTTTAAATACGTAGCTTTCGTCGTTAATCACTGCAAATCCTTCGGTTAATCTTTATTTTTATTAATAATTTTTGTTTATTTTTATCTTATTATGTAAATTATCTTATAATAGAAATTATCGTTTAAATTTTATAATCAATTTAAAATAAGTTAATTAAGCCATATTTTGTTACTATCGCCTTCGCTTATATTTTTCTGCTGTCGATTAAGGGAAGTTCCGTCTTATGGTAAGGTATTATATCTTACCCAGTAGCTTTTTATTAATCGCTTGTAGCCAGAGTTGGCGGTATTATCGTATCGTATTGTTATCGTTCGTATCGTAGCCGTATATCTTTTAAGTCGTTATTTTCGTAATCGTAATTGTCCGTTATTTTCCGTAATTGTTTTAATCGGAAACTTTTTAATTAAGGCCTTGTTTATTCCGACTTTTTAACGAGAGATCGTAAATTATTTCGGCAATTAATTAAAACTAATTTCTTTATCGAGAATATTAAATAAATTAGGTCGGGAAAATTTAATCCTAATTAATAAGTATCCGATAAGAAGGTTACGGGTAAGCGTATGGTTAAAGTAATATGCAAAATAACGCAAATCTGTATTAATCGGTATTAAAACCGTAAAAAGAAAATGTGGACGATAATAAACAATAACGGGGTTGCGCCCGAAGGAAAAGAGCCCCTAGAAATACCCTTAGAGCTAAGTGGGACTGATTAACTAGTCCTAAAGCTAAGTCCCTGAACCCTGCATTATTTCATTATATAAAAAATAAAACCGATCTTTTTTTAATATTTATTAATAAAACCTAGATAAGCCAAATTAAGATTTAATAATAATTTAACGTTAATTATAAACGTTTTTAAAAAATTATTTAAATTTTTTTTAAAAATTAAATTAACCAGCTTATTTATAAAATCAAATTAAAATAACCAGATTTTTTTATTAAATCTGTTTTTAATTATTTCGATACCGAGAAACCACTATAAGTCCTTACCTTTTATAAAGGTATACCGTTCCCGAATTTGCTAAATTAATTAATTAACGAAATTTTAATTTTTTTTGCAATATATTGTTATAATATCGTTTACGAAAAAAAAAATAAGTATCTTTTAATAAATAAAGTAATAAGGTTTATAAAAAACGGGGTTAAATCCTAGTCTTTTAAGCGTCTCGGTAAAATCTTTCTGTTATAATAATAACGACTTTTTTAAACCGTATAAAGCCTTTTTAATTAAAAAAGTCTTATTACGTTACGGATATCTTAGAGGTATTTTTATATATATTTTATAAGGTAGTTAGGTATTAACAAAAACGTTAATAACATTATATTACTTTAATTTTAAATCGAATTTAGCCGTAATAGTAATTAAAGTTTTAAATAATTTTTTAATTAAAATGAATACGTATATATTATTATAAACGTTTTTTAACTATTAATCGTTTTGTACAACGAAACGTATTTTGTATTTTTATAACCAGTTATACTTATTAAATTTATAAACGTATACTTATATATATTTTAAAATTTATTTTCTTTTAGCAGAAAATTGATTAACAATTTCCCAAGATTATATTTTTTTATAACTTTATAAATAAGCTTTTTCGGCTTTACGAAATATTTCCTTTAAAAAGTATATATTTAACTTTTTATAGTTTTGCGGCAGTAATAATAGATTATACCTATATATCCGGTTTCGTAACCTAAAGATTTTGTATATTTTCGTATCGAAATTTTTTCGATTAAGGTAATATATATTTCGGGTAATTAATTTTCTTAAATTTCCGTAATTTACCGGCCGATTATTAATTATATTAACAAAATAAGCTATTTATTTTACGTTAAATACGGCTTTTTATATTTTATAATTATACCGATAACTATTTTCTCGATATAAAACGTACGGGAAGTTTACGTTTATAACCCGTAAAGTATTTTCGTTTTTTACCGTTACCCTGGGTTAAATAACGTAATAAAAACTTAGGGTTACTTTTATTATTTCCGTCAGCGTAATAATCGTAACAGTTATTAAAATAAACGTTAATAAAAATAATTATCCAAAAAATAAAAATGGTTCGAATATAACGGTTATATAAAAATAATCAATCCTATACGAACAGGCTTATTCTTCCTTATTTTATACGTTTTATACGTTTGTGTTATTTTGGAATTATTTTTTTTATCCAACCGGTAATTAAATTATTCCGCTTAAATTTTCGTTTTTTTTTTATATCTATATATTTAAGTAACCTAAGCCTTAATTAAGTATTTTTATTTATCGTAATAGTTTTTACAGCTTTTCTTTTATAACGTATAAAAAATCATCTTTTAGATTTTTAATATTACCTGAAAAAATAATTTTTTCGTTAAACTATACGTTTCGAATAGTAATAACTTTATTAATTAATGGGTTCCAAATCTCGTAAATATTTGTAAATCGGTAACCGATTAAAAAACCGATTTAGGTTTTAAGATTTAGCTTTTAAAATCTTTGTTCCTTTTTTATAGCGGTAATTATTATAATATAAATCATATAACTATATACTTACAAATAAACTTATTAAAGTTTCCGATTAAGTATTATAATACCGTTTTTATATACCAGGTAAATATAATAAACTTTATATAAGCTTTATTAAAAAAGTACGTATTTAAAAGTACGGTTATATAAATATATTATTACTTTAAAGATATATACAATTAGAAATAAGGGTAATTTAATATTATTTCGTATCGTAATTATTTTTTCCTTAATTATATTTTTTAAACGTTTTATACCCCTATTCTAAGCCTAGGTATATAATGTTAAAAATTTAAGTTTAATATTAAAAAAAAGCGATTATAATATATTTCGAAATTAATAGTTTTTTAAGATTTTATTATTATATTCGATTATTTGTAAAAAAACCTTATCCTGGTTTTTTAAAACTTTTAAAAAATATTTAAACGTTATAATCAATATATTTTACTCTCGGTTTTTAAGGTAAATATCCTAAATAAAGCCTAAATACCTGTTAGTAATAAATATAACGTATTTATATTTTTTAAGGTTTTTTTTAAAGTCCGTAAAATCGATAACGATTCGTTATCCTAATTAGAAAACTCATTTTTTTAATTCTTAGCGTATTTACCTTTTAGCCTTTACCTTGTTATATATTTAGTATTTAATTATTATAAAACCCTTTAAACGTATTTCCTTTATATAGAACTGTAACTGGGCGATTATTTCGGGCCTAAGATATTTTAATCTTAAATACTAAATAATACCGTTATTAATTTATAATAATCTTACTATATATAAATTAATATTTCGTTTATAAAATACAAAAGTTATATAAGTAACTATTACGTTAATATTTTTAATAACGAATTAATTAAACTTATTTATTAACGTAATAATTAACGTCCCGGATAAGCTTACGGGATAAATAAGCTTACGGGATGGTTTTTAACATATTTTAATTACCTAATTTTAATTAATTATTTTTTAACATTAACAATATAAAACGGTTTATAAAAAAAACAAAAATAAATTTAACCGTTTAAGCTAAAAAACGAAACCCGATATTTAGTTATATAACACTTAGTTTTATTTATAAAGTTACTTATTTTATTTTATATATACGATATACTGGTAAATCCTTTAAAACCGATATTATCCTTAATTTGCGAAAATTAATACTAACCGAAAAATAATCGATTATCGACCGAATTTTTAACTTAAATACGCAAACGTTTTTTATCCGGTATTAATATATTAAAAATATGGCAAATTTGTTACTTACGTAACGTATTACGGGATACGTTAAGGTTAAATAAGTATTTAATTTTATTAAACGGTAATAAAAATTCGAAACGCGTTTAAATCGAAAAATAAATTATTAAAGGGTTTTATGCGAAAATCCAAAGGTATTTCGTAAATAATTTAAGCTTATTCGGGTTATAATCGCAAAATACGGTATTGCAAAAAAGGATATTTATAATTTCGACAAAATAAGATTTTTAATAGGACTTTTTATAATAACCGGTATAATTATTATTAATATTAAAAAACGTAGAAAACCTAGATAAATCCAATAAGGAAATCGGGAATAATTTATAGTAATATAAGCTGTTAACTTTCAAAATTAGGCCCTGTTTTTATTTATTATCCTTGCCGGGAAAAACCATTTTTTTCGCTGGTTCGCCGATAACTTACTTTTACCCGATTAAAGGATTATTATAAGCGAAAACGGCTAAACGATAAATAAACTAGGTTTAAAATAAATTAAATATTTCGATAAATATATTCGAATACGTATTAAAAATTCGAAACGTTTTTTTATCCTCGACGGTTACGAAAATTATTATTTAATCGAATTTGAAAATTACTGCAAAACTAACGATATTATTATATTTTGTATACTTACTTATTTTTCTTATCGGCTTTAACTTTTCGATATATTTTGTTTTTCCGTATTAAAACGCGTTTATTTGCTATATATCGAAAGTTTTATATAACGTTACGTTATTTATATTGCCAAAGAAAATTTTATCGCCGGTTTTCGCGACGTGTTTAAAGCTGTTATAACAACCGATAATATTAAATCCGGATTCGCGAAAGCTGGTTTCGTTTTATTCGATCTTAATAACGTTTTTTCCGAATTCGAAATTTCTTTAGTTATATTTACGCCGACCGTTTCCCCGTTAACCTCCGCCGGTTTTATTCGTTTCCCGTTTGCGAAAACCCTTAAAAATATTAAAAAAGTAACAAAATAAAAACGTTATTTACAAAAAAAGATTAGAAATTACCAGGGTAACTTGCCGACAAAAATCGTTAAATCGGCGAATCTTTTAACAAAAAATAACTTATTATTTTTATACGAAATTGTTTTTTTTCGAAAAAAAGTTACTTAATTACGCAAAACGAATTATATTTTAAATAAACGTCGTAAAATTAAAAACGTACGTTTCCAAAAAGGAAGAATATTTATTATAAAAAAAACAAAAGCTTTTATAACTAAAAAAAAAAGTAATAATAAGCAATTGCAGTTAAAAAAGGCTAAAGGTAATCGTCGTAAAAAAGTTTAAACGAAAAAACGGAAATATAGTATTTGCGAAAAGCCCGGACATAATATACGTATTTATAAGAAAATTATAGAAACGTCTGGCGATAAAGAATCCGATTAATTTAAATTAATTTAATGTATTATAATTAATTAAATTAAGTTTATTATCGCGAAGTATTAAAAATTATCCCGTAAACTTGTTCATCCCGTAAGCTTATCCGGTACGTTACTTAATTATATTTATTTCGATTAAAGTTGTTAATTTTTCGGTTATTTTACTAATACCCCTTTTTTCGGAATTACCGGAAAGATATTAAGTTATATACGAAATTTTCGTAATAGGCCATATTATATAAACGTAATATTTTTAAGCTTTTAAAGTTTTAAAATAATATATTTATTTTTCCGTATTCTTTAATCGGAACAAAATTATTCCTTACGTATATTCCGTTACCTTAGATCGTTATCTTATAATTTAAAAATCTGCTAATAAGATTAAAAATATATATCGTAAATTCTAAATTTAAAATAAACAAATTCCTTAAGGGGTAAAATACGGCGTTTACCGCATTACGTTAATCAAAAATCAAAAAATATACCAAAACCTATCTTACTCCTTTTAAAAGTTAATTTATCTTTTAAATAATTATCTTTTCCATAGTTTTTAACAAACGATTAATCTTTTTTTTTAAAGATTAATCGAAAGTAATTCGGTTTTAAATTAACCTTAAAATTACCTTATTAAGCTTAAATTTTGTTAAAATTTTATTAAGGAATACGTAATAACATTAAGGTAACTTATAAGCAAGGTTTAAATACGCTTTATACCAAGTTCCTTATATATCTAATTTTTAACGTTTTCGCTTATTATTACTGTTATTTCGGCCCGCTTAAAAACCTTTATAACCGCCTTATTTCGACTTACGCCCTAAGGTTTCTCCTTTACGGTTAAAAGTTATCCTTAGTTTTTTCCTAATCAGAATCGTCCTAATTAAAAAAATCCGCAAGTATCCCGTAAAACGTCGGAAACGTTACTTTAATATTCTTCGATATAAATTATAAATAAGTTATAATCCAGTAATTTAAAAAATTAACTACCATTTCTTAATAACTAATTATATCGTTATTAATTTCGGCTTTTTTTATTATTTAAAATATAATTATCCAAATCCCTATAATAAAAACCAGTATTATATATAAATCGTTTATTTATACGATTATCGTTTTCGTTTCTAAGATTTTATATTGCTATCCTTAAACCATAATCTCTTATTACTTTATAATTTATTCGTTTAATTTTTTTACCAACTTCGAAATTTACTTTAACCTTTCGCGGTATTTTCGTTAAATATTAATCAAAAACCTGTTATCGTATATTTTACCGAATTTAACCAGTTTGGTATACTATTTCCGTAAATTCTTTCCTAAAAAAAAACTTATTTCCCTAATTACTGGAAATATTAATTCCAAAACCTATTTTATAAAATCGTTATTACTTTTTCGGAAAATATCGTATTTCCGATCTTTATAAATATATGCCGTAAAATCCTGATTATAAACTTATTTACTTTCGGTCGTTATTTTAAAAATATTCGTTAAGTAATTTATATAATCGATTTTTTCGTAAATTCTTCCGAAAAATATAAATGTAATTAAAAAACCGTTTAAAGTATTAATTCGTATTATATAACGGATTTATTGTTTCGGATACGAAATTATATTAAATTTTGTTAATTTAACAGGTTACGGAAGTAACTAATTAGGATCGATATAATCCCATATATTAAAAATATACGCTTTAGCTTAGAATTCGCCTTTAAAACGGTCCTAGTCCTTAGGTCCGTTATAAATAACGGAGGATATTAACGATACCGTTATTATTGCAATTAATAAAATATACAAATAATTATTATTAATATACAATTTATATCGTCTTAATAACAGTTAATTAATTGATAATAACGCGAATTAAGTAAATAAAACTTTTAATTGTCAGATATAAGGGATATCAGTTATGTTATTGTATTAAGCTAAGTTGCGTGTGTTTCTCGTATGCGTACAGCTTTTCTGTAGCCTAGTAACGGAATATATATCTTCCGATCAGAAGGAGCCTTTCCGTATATGGGGTGCGTTTAGCACCCCCTGCTAGCTGACAGATATCTAGCCTAGCCTGCTTATTACTTCTCGAAAATAATTTGCTTTAATATGCCGCACAGGTACTATCGGCTGGAAGTTATTGATACAAAGACTATAGCCAGTCCTTTACTATAGGATTGTATTTGTACCATACCGCGCAAGTTGTGTTCTCTTAAATAACAGGGGACCTTTTGTCTAGGATTGAAAGAGATTCTGTAACTGTAGTAAATGCGGCAGACAGCTTGGGTCGAGCTCCGTTGCTCTTTGCTGCAAAATACGGACATGAAGAGACGGCCGAGCTACTGTTAGACAAAGGCACCGGAATTAATTCACAGGGTGGAAAGTATGACAACGCATTCTATATGGCTTCAGCCGAAGGCTACCACAAGGTGGTGAAGCTGCTCCTCGAATATGAGGCTCTGACGTCACACACTCAGAGGTCTTAGTTAGCATGCAAGGGTAGCGAGGCCTTCATAAATACACACAAAAACTTACCTCAGCTAGCTCAGGCCTCTGCTGGCTCGTTTTCTAATATATTGTTGTACTACGCTAAAAATTAGCTAATCAAATCCCATATCCCCTTATCGAGCCAGCGAGGCCTAAGTTTAAGTTGCAAGAAAAGTAGGCTCGTTTTCGGCGCCCTTACCAAAATTCCTATTTTATTTTTTATTTTTCTTAAAAGTTAAAAGATTTAAATGGAAAAACTTATTACGTAGCTAATTTAAGGTCGATAAATATGAAACTTTAAATACGGGTTAAATATAAGTTAATATAAGTATAGGATTTTTCTTAATTTTTTTTATTAAAATTAGGGCCGATACGGTTAAGTTTATATTTGGGAAATAGGCGACCGTAACGCCCTTAGGGTTGCGACAGCATAATTATCGGTTATATTATTATATACTGGATTTCCTAAATATATTCTGTATAAAAAAACCCCGTATATTAATTTTTTTAACTATATAAGTTATAATTATTATATCGTAGTTATAAAAAAATCCCGGATTCGATTAACCGAAACGTTTTTTTATTATAACGTAATACTTATCGGTTATAATATTTTATTATAAATTTTTTTAAAAATAATTTAATATAAGAAAACCCCGATTAATTGTTTTTTTACCGTATAGGTTATAATTATTACGTCGTAATAAAAAACGCGTTCCGGTTAAAAAGTTTACCGAAAATAAAAATTTCGATTTATTTTCTTAATATTTTTATTAAACTAACTCCGATTTAAAAGTTATATATACGGTTAAAAAATTTTGTTAAAGCTATATAATGGTAATTTTTATTATTATTATTAGTTATTATTATGTTATTTAAAAGTTTTTAATATAAATTTTAAAAAATTTATATAAGATTACCGAAAACGAGCCTATAAAATTATTACTTTTTAATAGGACTTATTTTTGAAGTTTTGTTGTTGTTATAGGTCTTTTATGGGTCGGTACTTAAAGTACAAGCCCTAGCCACAGCTGCGCCGCAGGCGCAGCCATACAACTTCAAAAATAGGGCCTGATTTTAATGAGGCAAACAAAAAACAGCTGTAACTGAGAAAAAGGGATACCGGGGATGCTAAAAGCAATCTCCACTAGTTGCTGATCTAGCTAAGCCAAGGCCCAGCTAACGGACCCAGCCTTTAGCTAAGTTACCTCATCGAGATCAGGCCCTATTTTTGAGGTTGTGGCTGCGCCGCAGGCGCAGCCGTAGCTAGGGCTTTCTATCAAAAAGTAGCTGTAAGGGTTTAATGTACCAGCTAAACCTTTTTAAGAAAAAGACCCATAAAAACAATAAAACCTTAAAAATAGGGCCTGATAAAAAGTTGTGATTTTTTCGTTCCGTTTGGTACGCTCTTATATAAATTCGAGAAAATCTTTAATAATAACTTTTGTAATATATATTAGTTACGAAGTTCCTAATGTTATAACCTATATAATTTAACGTAAAATTGAAATCTTTATCTTTTAATATAGGTTTGATTTTGATTAGGATTAAACCTAGATTGTTATAAAGAGAAAATGGCTTAAAATCCCGATTAGTATATGTTATAACCTTTTACCCTTCCTGGGTTAATATAATAATAATATAACCCTATAAGTTAAAATAATGATATATAGGGTTTAAGATTGTTTATAATAAGTCCTGATATATATTTTTATCTTAATTAGCCGAATATAAATAATGTATTAAAAGGTTTGGGGTAAATATTTTAGTTTTTCGAATATTTAATTATTTAAAGTTAAGCGTTTATTTTTATCCGATAGCTTTACCGGTTTTTTGCCGATATAAACGTTATAAATTTATACGTTAATGTTATATATACGGCCGATAATTTTACGGAAACCTTGCGTTGTCGGTTTGTTCGTTTTGTATTAGGTGTTATGTTTAGCGGGCAGGGCCGTATTTTACGGAAGGAATAGGTAAATACAGTATATAATCTGGTTTTCGGAAAGTTTGATATTTTTTTCGTTATTAAAATAAATTTTGGAAAGTTTTTAATTATTTAAGTTTTTTTTTTAATAACCGATTTAATTATTATCCAAATCGTACCTTTAGTTAAGTTAATTAAAAAATAACGAGTTTTTGCGTTAATAATACCGTATTTTGCTTTTATTTTAATATTTGCAGATACGAAAAAATTTAATCCGGAAATGTACAAACGTATAGCCGCTAGATAGTATAATTATATTATTTTTAATTTTAAATAAATATCGAACGATTAGTTTTAATTTGCTATATTAAATCCTGTTTTCGAACGGCGGTATAGTTTGGTTATAATTAACGAAGTATATTTGTTATTAAAATAAAAAGATTTCCGGTTTGAATATATTAATATTTGTAACTTGCGTTTTATTTTTTTTATCTATATATATTAGTTTGCGTATATAGTAATTGCTAAAGGCGTTATAAAGAAAAAAATCGCGAAATATGGTAATTTTCGTTAAGTCGGCGGTTTTACTGGATATGGCTATAAAACGGAAATCCGACGTTTTAGTATTAATCGGCCCGAAATCGATATTGCTATTTTTCTTATATTTAAAAGTTAACGTTCGAATTAAACGTATTTAGATTTTTTAATAACGAATGTTTCTAAGTTACTAAATAATAACCCCAGGACTTAATTCGACAGTTTATGTATTATTATTAAGATTATTGTTTATATTAATAATAAAACGAAAATTATAGATATCCGTAATTATTTAATTAAGATATTGGTAAACCGGGGGTATTTGCTAAAAGTTATAAAAACGGTTATTAAGTTTTATAGTTTTAAAGTATTTTACGGTAACTAAGTTTATATATACGATAAATTAAAAAAGTTTGATAATTTTATCCGTATAATTATATTTATTGTCGTTTTTAAATTAGGTATGGATATTCCGGATATTAACCGAATAATATAATAGGAAATACCGAAAAGCTTTTCGATAAAGGATTTATAGTAATAATTTAATTAAACGGTTCGTAATTATAAACGATTAAATATAATTAGTTATAAATAAGTTATATTATTTGTACTTTATTAAGCGTTCGATAAATGTAAAACCGAATTATTTATTGTAAAAAAAGTTAAAATAACGAAAAAAACTTAGGTCCGGTAAATTAAGAACCGTATTATTTATAAGAATATAAAGGTTATAATGGAAATCGAAATAGTAAATTCGGATAATAAAAAAAACGATACGTAATTTATTACGGATAATTTCGATTAAAATAAGGCAGTTATCGAATTTTAATTTCATTTTTTGATTAATTTAAATATTATTCCTATTACCTGTAAATTTCCGAAATGGATTAATGTTAATTTACGGAACTGGACAAAAATAAGGCCTTGATAATATGTATTATTTAACGGCAAATATATACGTAAAGCGATTTTGATATATTTAAAAAAAAACGAAACCATTATATTAGAAAAGGATTTTAATAATTTTATTCCGATTAAGCTTTGTTATAATTTATGTATGTTTGATTTTATTTATATACCCGAATTTTTAAATTTAAAAATATTTACGTAGAAATAATTAAAAGCCGGTTTATTAAAAGCGGTTATTTAGGAAATAATAAAATCCTGGTATAAATAACGGGCGAACGAATTATTTTTTACGCGGTTATTTCCGT
Organism: Monosporascus sp. CRB-8-3; assembly: GCA_004155055.1. Classification (NCBI taxonomy): domain Eukaryota; kingdom Fungi; phylum Ascomycota; class Sordariomycetes; order Xylariales; genus Monosporascus; species Monosporascus sp. CRB-8-3. Next base: position 112,360 of record QJNZ01000052.1, read on the forward strand.
TTAATAATAAAAGGGCAAAGTAAATGTTTATTTTTATTAAATTTAAACGGTTTTTATTTAATACGTTTTTAAAAAAGTTAAACGAAATTTAAGGTTTTTATTTAATTTAAAATGCAGTTAAATTAATTAAGGCGGTTTCCGGATTTAATAAGTGGTAATATTGGGATATTTTAAAAAACCGTTTTTTATTTGCGTTATGTTTAATTTACGAAAAAGCCGTATTTATTATTTTACGGAAAATACGGGAAATTTTTTATAAACGGCGTAATTTGCTTAATCGAAAGTAAAAGCGTTATATTCCTATATTTCGAACCGATTTATATAAGTTACGGATTATTACTGTATTATAAGTTCGATAGATTTCGGAAAAAATCGCGAGGCTGTTATAAACTATGCTAGGTTTTAATTAGGGTATATTATATATAACCGCTTGATTTAAATTGATGGTTAATAATTTAATAATAAACCTAATAATTTAAATATTAATCCGGTACGCGGTTTATATATTTTCGTAATTTAGAATTGTAATTTTGGTTATAATAACGTTTATAGTTATATACGTAATTTACGGTATATTAAACGATTTTAATTAAAAATTTGTTTTATTTCCGTTATTTATAACGTTAGCGCGGAACCTATTATTTCCTAATATTTTTAATTTGTTAATTACGTTTTTATTACCGTATTTATATTCGCATAATTCGTTTGCTTTTATATCGTTACCGGAATCGCTAAAATTATTAAAATATGATAATATATAACTTAACGTTTTAAATAATATATCGAAAGCTGGATTTAAGGTAATAATCTTTATCGAGGTTAAGGAGTTACGCATTAGGAGTAAACGGTACTTATCCGATAATAGCAATAGTAGCAGGTTAAAGGCTAATTATAATATTAGGTTAAAAAATAGAAAATAAAGTTTAGAAAACCTTAATTAAGACGTATAATAAAAAATGCGTTCGGTTTCGACGTAACGTTATGGTTTTAAAGTACGATAAATATATGTATTTACGTAATATTAATTAAAGTTATTAATAACATTATTTATTTATCATATTCGTTATTTTCGTTAATTTTTAATATATTAAATTGTATATAGATATTAATTTTTCTTAATCCGGATTAATTATATGTTATAATAAATATATAGTAAATTTTTTAAACTGGGAAAATTAACGAATATATATATTACGCGTTTTAAATTAAAATTTATCGCAGTTATTAATAAATATTCCTTTTTAACTTATAATTTTCGATTTATTATACCGAATTAAAATTTTTTAAATTTTATTTTCCGGTCCTTTTTTTTAAATTCGTTATATTAATTTTTGAAATATTCCCATCCTTTTTAATTTTTAAGGTACCTTAATTTAAGTCGATTAGCTAGTATAAGGGATTAATTATACGGGTAAATAAATAATATAGATAATTTTTCGTTAATATTAAAAAGGTTATTTATTCGTTACGTATATAACTATTCCGGCGTTCGTTTTTCTTTAAATACTAATTTAAAATATTTAAGATCCCGGTTTTGTAACGGATTTTAATTAGGACCCCATTGCGTTTTTTCCGGGGATTTAAGGTTTACCGGTATTTTTGGTTACGGCTTTTGAAATTTCGTTATCCGAGATAAATAATACGTAAAGGTACGAATTTTTTTTTTTTTGGTACTACCCTTTTTTTTTGTTAATATAACTAAAGCCCCAGATAAAAGTTAGAAGTTTTTTGTTTTAAAATCCCATATCCGTATAATAATAATAAGACATTTTAGGTAATTATTAAAGTTCTCAGGACTAATACCGAATATATTACGGTATTTTCGAATTTAATTTTTATATATAGTTATTTAATTATTAATTAAGTAATTATAATCGCAAACTTTCTTTTCGTTTAATATTATAAAAATAACGTTTATATAATATATATTATACAATATATCGCGGTTTTATACTTTTAATCGGGATTACGAAATTATTATATCCCTAATATTATTTATATTATATAAGTTATTATCGTACATAAATATTCGAAAACGTTAAACGGCCCGAATTATACGGGTTTTTAAAAAATAAACGCCGGTTAAATCTGTAATATGGAAAATATTTGCTTTGCGGTTTTAAAAACCTATTATCCAGTAATTTGTATTCCTTGTATCGTTAATTTCATTATTGTATTCTGGTATAATAAAAAAGATAAATAAAGTTTTATGCTATTTTGCTATTTTTTCTAGGTTTAGTAAAAACGGGTATTAAAAGCCGTTGTTATATATAAATACGTTTTTTATTAACGTTTCGTAAATTATATATATATAACTAAGGTTCCCGAATATTTATTAAAATGCGATTCCGATATTATCGTTAATGAAATATGCGTTAAAATATATATAACGGTAAACAAATTACGTTTTCCAGTATAATTTAATAAATTCCGTTTTATTAAGACTTTGTAATACTGTAACTTTGTTAAATAATTTTATAGCGGTAATTAAAGATAATTTTTTAATCGGTATAGGGTTTAAAGGGATAATATATATAATTAGGGTTAATTTAAGGAAACTAATATTATAATTAATATAGGTCGTATCGAAAATTAACTTAATAACATTTATATTTTTATATATATTTTAATTTTTTGTTATATAACTATATAGATTACGGACGTAATTGTTATATTTTACCTTATTAAATGGTAATAATGTTATTATAATAATTGCTTAATGTTAAGTACCATATAAAAAGTATTAATATATAGGAAACCTGGGGGTAATATATATTTACCGGTTTTATTTTAAATTAATTAGGATTAGAAATAGGAATATAGGATATAAGATGTATAAAATAAAGTGAAATTCGTATACTAGGTAATATCCGGGTATATTGTTAATGGTAATATAAAATATGGAAAGATTTATAATATATAAATAAAGTTTACGGATAATTAATAGGTTATAAGGAAATCTAAAGGTAATATATATAATTAGGATTAGGATATATGCAAACTTTAGGATTATATAATTATAGGTATATGAATAGTTAGGTTTATATAGATTGTTAAATATTAATTTAAAAGTTAATAATGCTTTTTCTTATAACGAAATAATAATATATAAGGAAGGAATTAATAACCGTATATAAATTGTACGATACTTTTTTCTTTGTTACGATTTATTTAATGTAATTTATAAAATTCTTTTAGTTAAATACATATTAAATAAAATTATTATAATTATTTAATAATTATTATTATTTATTTTATTATTATTTACTTTATAATTACTTTATATATTTTTCTATATTTTATTATATTATAATACTTAAATTTAACTTATCTGTAATATAATAATTATTATTAATCCGTTTTCTTTTTATTTAATATTTAAAATCCCTATTATAATATATATTTTCATATATTTATTATAATACGGGATATAAATAACTTTACCGATATGCTTAATAATATATTAAATATAATTATTAATAATACCTTAAATAATAAACGTTAAATAGGCCCGGCAAACTTTAAATTTCCAGCCAAATAAAAAAAGGCGGTTAGATTTATTAATAATATCTCTCAAAAATAACTTTACGGATAAGTAATAAAAACCCGATTTTATAAATAGCCGGAACTATTACTAAAACAACCCTAAAAATAAATAACGAAAAACCGATTTTATAAATAGCTATAATTATTACCAAAATAACTTTAAAAACAGGTAACGAAAATTTAATTTAAAAAATAGCAGAAATTATTATTAAAACTTACAATATAACGTATTTTACGGTTTCGTTTTAATTAAAACGCTTTTGTATTATTTATATAATATTCAACTATTTTAAAATATAAGATATTTTTTACGGAAAATACATATTATACGTAATCGATTTTAAATATTAGGTATATATTATAAGGCTATATTAATATAAGGGAAAATTAGAAAGCTATAAGTACCTTACGTTTTAGCATTAATAAAAATATATATTAATTAAAAAAATCTTATGATTAATTAAAATTTACGAATTTAACAGTATTGCGAAAAATTTATATTATAAATAGGATTTTTTATTATATAAAAGCACGGTATTTATATAAACATTAAATACTAATAATACAGTTCGGAATATTTTAAACAATAATAACCGGTAAAACAAAATTTACGTTATAACGGATTATGCCGGCCTTATAAATTATTAAATTATTAAGTTAATTACGGACCTTTAATTAACTACGGTTTTCGTAATTTAATAAAAGGGATATATAAACCGAATACTTTGTAAACGATACGAAAAAAGGTTTATAACTTTATAAACCGGACCGATTAACTAAGAAATACATATTATATAACCGTTTTATAAATACTATAATTTACGGGGTTATACGGACGATAAATATGTAAATTATATATAAAAACGCGGCGAAAAATATTTATACGCAATCCTTAAATATTCGATATTATTATATAATTTGAATAAAAATTTCTAAAAGGACTTAAACGCGGATATTACGCCTAAAACGAATAAAATCTTAAGTCCCGAAAATATAAAAAAAGTTATTAATATATAAGTTACAATAATACGTAAAAAAAAGCAAAATAAAACGAAAAAATCTTAGCAAATACGTAAGAACGCTAATTGGTAAATTAATTGCAAATAAAATATATAAGTTAATACGAAATTATACGATATATTTAACTATAAATAATACGATACTATTAATACGTTAATTTATATAACATTACCATAAATAAAACATACGAATAAGATATAACTAATTAAAACTATACAATACTTAATTATATTAATATTAAAGGTATAATAAAATCCCCGTATTAATTCTAACAAAATATAAAAACAATAAAAAAATAAAAAGCTATAATAACAATTTATTTTCATCCGATAAGTCCTTACTCTATTTATCCAACGACAACGTAATCGATAACGGATCGTCTTAATTAAAACCGTTTACCGAATCATCTATAATTTATACCATAAGATTATAACCTTCTTCCGCATCTAAGGTACTATAATTATTTAAAGCCAAATTATCCCTAATAAACTCGATATTAAAAATTTCTCGGGCAGCTACGTTAAAACTATTCACAAGTTATTCTTCGTCCTCTATTATATCCAACTAATTAAGCCTACCTTCATCGTTAACAATAAGTACGGTATCGTTAAAATTAACTAACTTAATTTCCATAACTTTACGGCCCGTAATTAAAATATTTTTAAAATCCCAGCCATCTTTTTAATTTAAAACGGATACCTTTTAATAAGCTAAAAATTACGAAATAAAAAATAAATACGTTTAAGAATTTCGTTACGAAAATTCCGAATAACGTAACGCTTATCTTACATAAAAACATAACGGGAATAAAATTCGCGCTACAGGGAAACACGGTACTTAATTAAAAACGAATCTTGGAAAAAAACGATATCGACATTATACGTATTATTTTTCGAACAACGGAAATCGCCAGCAAACCACAGGTTATAATATTCGCCCTCTTAATCAAATGCTTTCTACGTTTTTTCCCTAAATTTTATAAAAGCCAAACTTAACACTAAAATCGAATTAATAAACACTTAATTTAATACTGCAAAACGTAATATCTAATCGAAATAAAATATTTTTTTACCATAATTACTTTAACCAGCCCTATAAAAAAAAACTAATAATATCGGTATCAGCCGTTTAATATAACCAATATCGCTATAACGTATAACATACGAAAAATATAAATAAATTTAGGTTTTTTAAAAAAAACGGTAATAATTTCGAAATTTTTTATCAACAAAAACGGCATTATTTAATAATTAACTATTATCTATAATAAAATTAAGGAAATTATCGCTTTACGGAATATCGTCCGTATTAAAAATATCTCCGGCCCTACAGTTATCCGATAAAAAGGCCTTATTCGGTACGTTTTAATTAAAACCGCGTTATTTAAAAAATAATATAAATAAACCATATTCCCTAATTAAAAAACGAAATATTTACGAACTATCTATTAAATTATCTATATTACTAAATAACGTACTATTAGCAAATAACGATAAAAAATCTTTATCAAATAAACCCCTATTTATTAACCCATCCTAATTAAAACCCTGCGATTTTTTCCTTATCCATCTAACGCAATTAAAATACTTAAAAATTACATTATACGTAACAATCTCGAACTTGGCGGCAATTAACCGGAAGCATATATACTCTATAAACTCGGTAAACTGCACTTTCGAAAAAAAAATTTTAATCAAGGCATTTTTGATAATTCCGTATATATCTAACGTTTTTTTTACAAATAATTCGTATTAGATACGTAATTTTTACAGGAATAACACGAATATACAAATATTATGTATATAAAAAATAAAAAGCTTAAATAAATAAAACTTTGGCAATTTTTAATATAATTACGTTATCCTATTTAAAAACTAACGGTCTACCTTTAAAGTTATTTACATTATATATGTTCCGTTTATATTATCAGGTTAATAAGTACGTACAAATATAAGTAAAAAATTTATCTATATATAAAATAAGGCAAAAACGGAAAAAAACCACCGTTTCCTATCATATAAATCGGTTATTTCGGCTTAATTAACCTGTATTTTCCGGATATAACTAGTTATTTTCTAATCTCCATAAATAAAATAAAAGCGTTTCGAAAACCGATAAAATTATTCTTTTTTAAATTTATATACCACCTGGAAAATTTTTCGATATACGTTATAGGTACCGTCGATAATACCTTCGTTTTTATTAACTGTATTTAACGAAATCGAACGGCGTTTATTATATAATATATACTTTAATTTGAAAAAACCGGGAAATTTTTATTTATTACGCTTATAAAACGTATTAACCGAAACAAAAAAAAAATCCGGATAATATTAATTACGAATTAACAAAAAATATCAGGTAATACCAAATATTATTATAACGTTTTGTAAAACCATTTTATTTTATAATATTAATTAAAACGGAACATAAATTGCTTTAACCTTTTTTTAAAAATCTAGTTATAATAACGGGTAAAAGCGGTAATAAAGTTCCGTATAACAAAACCGTATCGAAATATTATATTACGAACATAATTTTGGATATTAAAGTTATCGTATTAAAATACGATATTATTTTGTTATATTTAATTAAAAAACGAAATTTATTTTAATTAATATTATATTATTATAAAAAATATAATACGGTTACCTTAGTTTTTTTTAATAACCGGTTTATATCTTTATTTAACGTAATATAACTTTCGCAAATATTTAAACCTTTTAATACCTTAATTTTATTCCGTAATATATCCGAGATTAATAAAAACCTGCTTAATAAATAAAATAAATAATTACCGTTAATTTTAAAAACGATTTTAACTATAATAATTAAAATTATAAAAAAAAAATACGTAAAAATATCCGGATCGTTGTTATTATAAAACCGCTTTATCTTCCGTTTCGTACTATATAATTATTACTTTTTCCTTAGGTATATAATTACCTAATTCAAAAATTTAAACCAATTAAAAACTAACGTTTTTACAAACCGTTAACCCTTATCCAAAGTAATATAAATCATATTAATATTAAATAATAAATTTTTCGGCAGGTAGCGGAATTTAAGTCCTTTTATAAAAGTTACAAACTTTCCGTATAATATATTATAATATTTACGTATAACGGGGTCCTAATCAATAAAAATTATAAACTCCTGCCAATTTTCGTATACCAATAACTTATTGCATATTCGTTTTTTTTTTAATACGTTAATTAACCGGTTAATCCAAACGGTCAAACTAATAACTCGGTTTATATCGTCGCAAAAAACCTAACCACGAATAAAATTTTTAAACGTTATATTAATTCTTTTATATTAATGCTAAAAATTTAATATACGCGTACGTATATTCTGTTCTAAAGGCGTAACGCAGTAAAACTAAAAAAATTCGGATTTATCGTATTTTAATAACGGTAACAAAAATACGACGGGTTCGGGTTACAGCTATTACACACATTAGGGTCTAAGAATAGCAAACGGATCCTAATCAGAACTAAAATAATATTAATAATAAGCCATAATTAAAACAACCGTATAAATATATATATAACTACAAAAAACGTCTAATTATTAAGTTATCACAAATTTTCGTTTTTTCAAAGAAACAAATATATCAAACGGACCCCTCTTTCGCACAACTACAACTTAGGCCTCGCTAGCTCGTTAGGGGTGTTTGGGATTTAATTAGTTGATTTTTAACGTTGTGGAGCGGTACTTAAGTGACTTTGAAGAAGTCAGAAAACGAGCCAGGGAGGCCTGAGCTAGCTGAGGTAATAGCTAAGTCTGACCGCGGCTTAGAAAATGGCTTGCGATTGGTGAGGCCCCGGATTCATCCAACTGTGAACCATCCACCCCTGGCTGAGTAGCAATTGCACCGTCTCAACCTGGTGTAAGGAACCTGTTGACAATACGTGGGGGAGCGCATTAATCCCACGTCTGTCCTTTGATGCTACAAGGTTGACTGCTTTTGCCCTTGCAGTATCCAGGACGGCGGTTATTATCTCCTAATTCCAACTCCAAGCAGCGTGGTGCAGTGCATTGAGCCCCTCATCATTTGGCAATGTCAACTCTGATCCTAGGGAGAGCAAGACAACGACTGACTCATGATCACCGGCTCTACTGGCAGAAGACAGTGCAGTTTGTTGCTTTGAATTGCCGCAGAAAGGGCCGGCTCCTTTGGATACCAGTTTCTGGATGACTGTCGTACTTTCTTGCCGTTTATACCTGATGCAGTGGAGACGATATTCAGCCTTACATTCCTTTACCGTGAGACTGGTCCCCGGATGTGAGTGAAGCGCGTCAAGCACCGCAATTCGCTGTTGAGGAATATCAGGGATGATTGCATCGATGTCATCCTCTCCGAAATCTACAAAATCCTCCAGACGTTCTGCCTCAAATAAGGATCAAACCAATCGTCTTGATATTTTATCCCATAGAGTGTTATGCGTAGTGCAAGATGTAGAGAGCTTCCCCCACAATCCGAAATGGCGTTTGAGTCAACACCGTGTTCAAGAAGGAATTCAGTCACTGCAGGATCTCCAGTCAAAGTCGCGAAGTGCAAAGGTGTAAGACCAGCGGAAACACGTGGGACTTTCGGCGTGGAGTCGAAACAGACCCTTTGTAAGTGGTACCGTCCGCTAATTACAGCCTTGCGAGCCGACGCCTTTCGATAAACTCCGCAATCGATATTTACGCCTCTATCGAAAAGCAATTTCGCTACGATTTTGTGGCCAAACTTCACGCTATAATGCAGCAGAGTAATATTGTTAATGTCGACTGTGTTCATTGGAGCACCGTGGCCCAGCAGCAAGTTGACCAACTGTGGAAACTAAGGCTGAGGCGGCTCAACCCCTAGTGGAAATTACCTTCAGCCACCTTCGGTATCCCTTTCTTTTAGCTACAGTTGCATTTCCATGTATTAATGAAGCCTCACTACCTTTTCTCTTTTACTTAGGACATTCTTAGAGATCAACAAATAAATCCACTCCTTCAGTTGCAAATGCTTTAGTATGTGATATCAAGGTCTCATACGTTACTATTACCGCTCAGGATGTATTCCAAGCTCGCTTTTTGAGTTGGTGCCCGCTTCCTTATATCCACCGGGATTGATGAATTATGGCTGTCGGGCAATGTTTCAAGACATAATGCTGTACGTGCGATCTCCCCTAAATTCGAGTCGGGGGATTTAGCGGTGTTAGTACTGGTCCCCTGTTGTCCATGCGAGCTTGGCGTTTTGCGATCAATTTGTGAAGGGCTCACACGAATATCAGAGGTCGAATCGGACAGGGCCGTTTCCCTTTGCGGTCTAATGTCGTCGCATATGCTGGAATAACGTCCGTCCCCATCCTCGTTACTCCGGGACTCTGAGCTGCTCCTTGGACCGTCCGTTGTTCGCGGCGAAGGCTTCCTTTCGATCAATCCAGCCTCACTTGCGGTGGAGGTCTGGGGGGTTCTCGCTGACATTGAAAATTCCTGAACGGGCTCTGGCGCCTGCTGCGTCCGTTCTAGCACCCCCGCGCGTGCCGTGTCCGGACAAGCGCCCCCCGCCGTACAACTGTTGGCATTGACCGCCTGATCTGATCCCCTGCTACCAATCGATTGAACAGCTTCAGTTCTCCGGCGTTTGCCAGGCATATCAGAGTCCTCAATGCCAAGACAGGGTATTTCAGACCCTATGTGTGATTCGTCACCATCGTCCGGTATTGCATAGATGTCAACCATTTCCCTATCCGTGCTAGCTGCAGTAACGGATTGCGCAGCCCTTGGTTCAGCCGACGCTGACCTGGTTGCGCCTCTCGAGACTGTTTCCTTGCCGGGCAGCTGGATGTGATGGCAATTATCACTGCTGGATGATGTCAACTCCGTTGCCTGGCCGTCTTCAGCCGATGGCCGTAATGTTAGCATCAGCAAATGATTGGGATTACTTGCTTCGTGTGCAACGCACCTTGCGTCCTATTACCACCGTCAATCAGCATTCTCCCCAGCTGCGCCTGCTGTTTCCTTCTCGCTTCCATCCTGGCGCGAAAGTCGCATGCGGACTTATAGCCAGGGATTAGACTCGACTCGGGATCCTTGAAGTCGAAAAGCTTGAGATACTTTGCAGGTACCCAGTCAAACAAATCCCTCTGGGGAATCCTAAAATCGCCGCTCAGCGGTATAGTTAAGGAATCGTCAAAGTACATGACGGGAAATTTGCGTTTGGCAGCATGTGACCCACTTGTCTCGTAGCCCTTCTGCCACCCGGTGATCTGTCGTGTTTGTTTGTCGAAGTAATAACAGACTGGAATGTATTTTAAGAGGCCTGTATCGGTGATAGAGCCTAACATCTCGACCGAGTCGAAGTCTCCGGCAGGTAGCACTACGGCTGCATACCATGTCTCCGAAGGCTTCCAGTATGCGCGGTATACGTTACCAACCGTAGGGTCAATAATACAATCGGATGATTCGTGTTCTCGCTGGTTCACCCTTGCAGATAACGACGTATCTAGGTCGAGCGAATCGAGTTTACTCCTTTTCCGGGCCATTCGCCGTACGTGGCGCTGGGAAGAACCCAGCACATGCTCTGACCTCCTAGCTCTGTTTGATTGGGTGGGATTCGTGTTCTGAGGGCTGAGCTCCGCATGGGGGACCTTGGCTGTCTGCCTACGTCCTCGTAGCGTTCTTCGGGGCGCGGGCGGATCTTCTGGGCCACCCCGCTGAATGAGCACTTCTTCTCGTCGCCTTGCCTCATCGTGTGCTCTAGGTGGTGACGTGAGAGCGTCTCTCTGGTTTATAAGTTAATGCATCAGTTACTTTCACCGAGTGTGCCGAGGCTCGCTTCTCAAGGTCACCGGACTACAGTAGGGTCATCGGGCTTACCATATAGTCTGAAGTACTTTTCAGATGTGCTTCTAGCCGTCTCCGATAATCTCGAGCTTCTTCCTTCACTTCATTCTCATATGACCGCTCCAGACTCTGGACCCTCTCTTGAAGGGTCTGTATCTCATTCTGGAGGCTCTCCCGCTTATTTTGAAAAATAGATAGCTTTGAATCTACTCGATCCCTATATTGGGACTTGATCTTATTCAATTCTTCTACCCATTGTTGACTGTAGGCCTCTAGTGCCGCGATCTCTGGTGACGCTTCTCGTTGTGAAAGTGACATGTTGGGTAATAGATTTTGGGATAAACTGTACTAAGGGTCGGGACGACGGGGACTTGAAAGCGCGCGTTTTATTGATTAGGAAGAGGAACACGACAAAGCCCAAAATTGGGGAAGCAAAAAATCGGAATTGAGGTCAAGTCAACGGGAACTTATAAGTGGGGGGTCGTTAGCGGGGAACATACCTGGCGGATACATAGACCGAAACTATTTATTACGATGTAACCCCCTTGCATCGGATTAGACCCGATGGATTGGTACTGACCGGACTTCGCAGACAAGGATTGGCCAAGTTAAGCGCAAACTGAGCTCTCTCCAGGGTCATGTGATGAACATGCTTGCGATACTAATATTATACCTAGTACTCATCGGGAAAAATATACCAACTCGTGCTCCGTTAAAAAGTATCCTATCGGCCCGGACTTTTAGTGCATCTTGGCGCCTGGCCCGCGTTTCTTTGCTCTAACTAAAGCACCCCGCCACTGCTCAGAAGCCAGCGGCCGGAAAAACGGCACAATAAGCGTACGTTATCAATGTGTTCTTTTGGCGCAGTGGCTTATTCAACTCCGGCATGGCCTTCGGACCTTGAATTTGGGGTTCTTGTTTGGTGTCACTGATTTTCTTCAAGATCAAAGAGTTCTTCTCAACAAATCGACGGCTCGTGGACAATAGGGTCTGCACGGTTGAGTGGTTTCCGGGACATGACCTGTATCCTGGGTAAGTTCTGCCTACTTGCGAAGGGGTGCCAATTAGTAGTGGACCCCAGCCTAGTCGCTATTAAAAGTCGCGGATCTAGTTATTGGGAGGCGAATCGGTAAGGAAAGGAACATCGGACGATCGAAAACCTCGAATGCAATACGATAATGGATTTTGTCAGCTAGCCAGGCGTTGTCAGATATAGGCGACATTAGTTGTATTGGTCTATTAGGCTAATTACGTATGCTTTTCGTACGCGTACTGCTCTTTTATAGCTTAGTAACGGAACATATATATTTCGATTAAGAGGTTACTTTTTATTCTTAGATATATTATAATATACTTAATTAGTTAACATACCTCTTTAATATATTAACGTCTTTATAATATTAATACTAATAATTTCTTATTTCTTTAAATTACTTTTTTTTTAGATATTTGTATACTTTGTAAAATATCTTTTAAAAAGATATTTAATTATTTAAAGTTTTTCGTAATAGTTTATAAATTTATTATATATTAAAAGTGTTATAAATTATAACCTTTATAAAGAGATTATTAAAATATATTATATTATTATTTAATTTTTAATATATAATAATTTTATATATTCATTTAAACTTCTTAATAAAGACGTAACCGTGGAACCAAATTAAACAAATAGATAAATTATGTTATCGGTTGCTAAGCTTCACCAAACCCCAACCTTTTTACAGACTGCCTAGTTATGTAAGCCCTTATCGACGACCATATTTAACGGAATTCTGGACGGTTTTTGCAATCCGGAGTAACCGGATAAACTATCGTTCGTAATCTTCCTTATATCGATCTAAAAGTTAAACTTCGACGTTCTTAAATCCGTTATTACCATCCTTTAGTTTTGCTAATAATTTTTCTATAAGCCGGATATTTTTTAATATAAATTTATATAAAAATCGATTATTTCCGCCGTTTTAAATTAAATTATATCCGAAAATTAAAACTAAAACCCGATTTTTTTTTAGAAAAATTATTAATATCGACAAAAATATTAATATTTTTTATTCGGCCGATTATTTTATTTAAATCGGGTAATTTAATTAAAATTATTTCTGTTAAAATTCCGGAAATACGGAATACTAGGACTTTATATTCGGACTTAGCCGGTATATTTTAATTATCTTAATTAATAAAAGTTTAAAAATATACCTTAAAATTAATCGAAATTAAAAAAGTTATAAAACTAACGAAAAGTTTTAAAGCAGCTATTTTATACGGACTTAAAATTTACCACGAAAAGCTTAATATTTCCTAAGTTATTATTTAAAATTCCCTTTACTAAATTAACTAAAAGGTATAAGGTTTATTAGGGTCGAAATTTGTTAGCATTACGTAATAATCGGCTTCGAAATAAGGTTTTTTATAATTAAAATATAATTTATTATTCCCGTAAAAATTATTAATAATTACTATATTCGACAATACTGGGTAAAATATTTATTATATTAATTATTAATATAATTATTTCGTATTTTTAGCTTAGCCTGGATAATACGGCTTGAACCTAACAACTTTGCATATATTTATTCATTTTGCCCTGAAAACTATTAATAGTTGCGGTATTCGAAGATACTGGGTAAAGTATTTATCGTATTAATTATTGGTGTAATTACTTCGTATCTTTGGCTTAGCCTAGATAATATGGCTTAAACATAACGACCTTAAATAATAATAAAAATAACGTTTAAAGTTTTTTTACCTAAGTACGAATTTGTCTCCGGTTTTTAATTTTCGATAATCCGGAGAACCAGATTCTTATTATCGCGGCGTTTTTTACGAAAAACGCCCTGAACTGGTTTAAGTTAATTATAAAGGATTATCTGGAATATATAAAAGACGTTATAAAAAAGTGTATTAAAAACCTTTTTATTAATTACGTTAATTTCGAAAAAAAAGTTTAAAGTTAATTTTAATAACTTAAATAAAGAACATGTTAAGGTATAAAAAATTTAATAATTATAATAAAAAAACCAATTTTTAAACACATAATAAAGTTTCAAAATTTAACAACTAAAACTAAATAAATAAATAACGAAAACGATATTTTAATTAATTTTTTTTAAAAGTTAAAAAACGATATTTAAAGGAAATTATTAATTTTAAATAATTAATTACCTTAAATACATATATTATCGAAATAGTAAAAATTAATAATCGATAATTCGAAAAACAATAAAAAAAAGAAATATGCTCTATAACTTAAATTTAATAAAATTAATAAGACGGAAAGCTAAGACGTATTTTTTACGTTTTTTTAAAACATAACCAGGCCTTATAAAAATAAGCATAATCGGATAATAAAAATAAGCCCTATTTAAATATTTTAATTATAAGAAAATCGGATATAAGACTATTAAATATAAAAAAAATTAAAAGAAATCCCGTTAAAAAAACTAATTTTCGAAAAATAATAAGAAATTAATAAGGAAAATAATAAAAAAACAATTAACATAATCCGATAGCGGATTAACTAACTATCAAAAATTAAACCCGTACCGGTATAAAAATAATTAAAAAAACACGAAAAATAATAAAAACTTATCGATACCATTATACCCCTAATACCTTTATAAAAGAAAAAATAACACCGTTAACGGGCATAATGAATAATACGAAAAATATAAAAATAGATTTAATAATATTAAAAATAAATTAAAGTTTTATATTTAAAAAAGGCCTAATAGCTTAGTAGTTACAAGCCTGGGTATCTTTTTCAATTGCAACAGGCTTAGGTACCCTGTTACGGTTAAGCGCAAAAAACAGTTAGTTCAAATTTAGCTTAAACCGCCGTTCCTTTAAATAACGCCAGCTTAAAAAAGTTAAATTATAAGGTTTCGGCTCCGCCACCGTGTCGGCGACAATTAAAGGATAGCTGGGAACCAGTTACGATTAAGGGCGTTAGGAATTAATTAATTAATCGGGTGTATCTTATCGTTAATTGCCATATTACATAACCCGTATTACGTTTTTCCGGCCCTTGGCCAAAAAGGGATAGTTTTTAAAAGGTACTCCTTGGTTGCGTTTATGTAAAACCAATTATGCATGTACTTAGTAAATAGATCGGCTCCCTGTATATATATATATATAGCTAGATACCTTAATAGCACTTTACCTTGTATATTTAAAAAAACCGACCGATACGAAAAACTTTATATTATTAACTGTCGACGTTTTTAATATTATATTTACGAGGAATATAAGAAATATACCGTTAAAAAATTTTTACATTTATAAAAACAAGAATTTAACTTTGTGTACTAAAAAGGTAACAACTAGTACAACGTAAAATAATATAGTTATTTAAAGATTATAATAATTTAAAACCAAATCGACGAGATAACCGTAACGAGAAGCTAAACTAAAGAAGAAAGCTACCTAACGGGAAATTTCTAGTATTACTAGGATTAATACGATAATTAAATAAAGAAATAAATATTTTATAATACCGTTAAAAAGTTTTATTAATAAATTATCAATAAGTTAACGTTTTAAATAGAATTTATCGAAATATTTTAAAAATAACGTAAATTTAAATAGGAAATTTAAAATAAAACTTAAAATTTAAGAAATTATAAAATAAAAATATAATATCTAATAGGAAAATAATAATAATTTATAATTAACAATACCGGATAAAGAAATAATTAAAACTTTTACGAACTAATAAATTAGGACAGGGCTTATTAAAGCTGTATATATGCGAGAATCTCTTGATTAAAAGCTTAGGAAGAAGGATGCCGGGCGTTCCTTAATGCTATAAAAGACTACATACAAAGATTAATAGGTCGGCATTATATAGACCATCGCCGACCCACTTGGTGATGCAGCTAGAAACAGCTAAAAGAAGCTAGAACAGCTGCAGCTAGTAACAGCTGCAACAGGTAGAACAGCCGTGCCACAGCTGTACAGCTCCAACCCCAATACATTAAATAAAAAAATTCACAGAATAAGTTTATAAATAATAAAAAATACGATAACAATTTAAATAACATTAAAAATAAATAAAACGAATAAAAATATAATTAAAGAAACTTTAATTATAAAATAATCGGAATGTAAAAACTTTACGAGAACTCTTATAAACATTAAAAGAGCAACATTATCTATAAAGAAACTTTAAATAAGCGGAGGAAAAGAAGTTAAACTATAATATTTTAAAAAATATTTAAATATAATAATCAAAGTTATAGGTAATAACGTTATTACTATACAAGTACGAATAAAAAAAAAGTGATATACCGTAATAATAGATTATAAAATAATAATTATTAATTATATTAATCCGAAGGTAATAAATTAACTAAAACTACTATAAAAAAATTATGCTTATAAAACTAAGCATACTAAAAGGTTAAAGATTTATATATAACGATAAAACCAGTTAAATATAAAATTAATTACCTTAAAACTTGTATTAAAAATAAATAAATTATTAATTTCGACATTATTTTATTAATTAAATAGGATATAATATTTAGAAAATTATAGTTACGGTAATATAACTTTTTAATAAATTAAAAAATTAATTAAAGAAGCTTTTACTCATTTCTTAATAAGAAAAAAAAAGAAAATTTAAGATCTGAATATTTAATTAATAAAAACAACAAATATAAGTATAAAAATAGAATGAAAACGTTATTATTTAAAAAAATAAAATACGTTTAAAATAAAAAATATAATAAAAAAATACGATACGTTATCGCAAACTTTAAAATACGATTTTAACGGATAAATAACGATTTATAAACATAATTTAAACAGTTACCAAAATAAATAAGATATTATTAAAATATTATAAATACAAAACACTTTTTCGATAAAAACTTAATACGAAATTACTAGAATATAACGAATAAAACCATGAAATAATTCTTAAAAATAACAAAACGACTGCCTTTAATTTAATTTATAATTTAAATAAAACAAAATTATACGTTTTTTACAATTATTTAAAAGATAAATTACGAAAAAAATATATAGAACGCTTCAAATCGTTAATTAAATAACTAATATTTTCGTCCTACGAAAAAACGGTAAATTATAATTCATTATTAATTACCGATAATTTAATAATATTACTATTAAAAATAAAAGATTATTATCCCTAATTATTAACATCAAAAATCGCTTACGGAACGCTAAATAATTTACAACTTTAAATTTACCAAAAAAATATAACCAAATTCAAATTAAACCAGGAAACAAATAAAAAATAACCTTTAAAACGATATATAAATTATTCGAATATCTCGCTATACCTTTCGAACTTACAAATATACAAGTAATATTTTAATAAATAATTAACTATGTATTTCGAAAATACTTTATCATCTTTATTATATGCTACCTCGACGATATCCTTATATACTTTAAAATGAAATAAAACATACAGAATACGTTTATAAGATTTTATAAACGTTACAAAACGTTAACTTTTTAACTAACCAAAAAAAAAATTACTTCTGAGATTTAAAAAATTAAATAGTTAAAATATATCATTATTTTAAAATATATTAAAAAAATTTAAAAAATCGTTATAATTAAAAAGTAAAAAAATACTTACTAATATTACTAAAATATAAATATTTCTTAAACTCAATAATTACTACTAACAATTTATATAACATTTTAATAAAATCGCAATATTATTAATAAAACTTAAAACAAAAGATTAACGATTTATAGAAGCGCTAACTACGGAAAAAGCTTTCCGGTAACTTAAAACGGCCCTTACTAACGAACCTATTTTAATAATATACAACTTTAATAAACTAACTAAATTTAGAACCAACGTTTTAAATTTCGTTTTAAAAGTAATAATTTACTAACGAAATAATTTAAAAAAAACTACACTCTATTGCCTTTACCTTTTACAAATCACATAATACTAAATTAAATTATCTTTAAGATTTTTAAAAAGTATAAAAATTATCTTAAAAAAATAAATATTAGGTAAAGGTATAAATAAATTATAAAAACATCTTTTACTTTACAATTACCAAAAAATTAATCGGATAATAGTTACGTTATACGGAATATCATTTAAAGTTCGATTACGTTATTATTTATTGTAAAAAGGTTAAAAACGGTAAAGCTGATATTTTTAATAAATAAGCAAATTTAAACAATCTTAAAATAAAAACATAACAAACTATTTTTAACCGGATATTAAAAAAGCATTTACAATAACGGTATATTAACATTAATAAAATAATTGCTTCGACTATATACCGGGAAGTATAACAATATTATAATAATTTACCCAAAAATAAAAAATATAAACAAAATCTATATATTAAAAAAATAATACGAAAACTTAATATAAAAAATATATAAATATTAGTTATACGAATATCTAGATATCTATAGAGCCTTAAAAGGTTAATAACAGACGTATTATTTTCTTAAAATAAGATTAACAATATAAAAAATTATACGTTAATGCAATATTTATATTAAAGTGAATATTAAACGATATAAATTATACGGAAAATTATAACCATTATTAATCGCTAAATAACAATAAAATTCGATTATATTTAATTTTATTATTAAATTTCTTTTATTAAAAAACTTAATTACGAGCATATATTATAAGAATACCTTTATAATTATTAATCGATTTATAAAAATTTCTTATTTTTTAATTTGTAATAAGAATACAAACGCCGAGTAAATAATATATATTTTCTTATAATATTATATTAAATACGAATAAAATAATTATATTAAAATGTTACTTATTATATAAATAACTTATAATACCAGTTATTATAATAATATTAAAATCAATTTAATACAAGGTTATTAGGTATAAGCCGTATTATTTAAGCTAACTTAAAAATATGAAATAATTATACCAATAATTAATACAATAAATACTTTACCTAATATTTTCGAATACGGTAATTATTAATAGTTTTTACAGTAACGATAAATTATATTTCGGTTACGAAAAGCCTTATTTCGAAACCGATTATTACGTAATGCCGACAAATTTCAACCTTAATAAACCTTATGCCTTTTACGGTTTGGTAAGGGGAATCTTAAATAATAATTTAAAAGATATTAAACATTTCGCGGTAAACTTTAAGTCCGTATAAGATAGCTGCTTTATAACTTTTCGTTAATTTTACGATTTTTTTAACCTTAATTAATTTCAAGGTTTTTTAAATTCCTATTAATTAAAATAACTAAAATATGCCGGCTAAATCCGAAGATAAAATCCTAATATTCTGTATTTCCGGAATCTCGACGGAAACGGTTTCGATTAAATTACCCGATTTAAATAAAACAATCGGCTAAATAAAATATATTAATCCCTTTATCGATATTAACAACCTTTTCGAAAAAAAGTCGGGTTTTATTTTTAATTTTCGGATACGATTTAATTTATAACGGTAAAAATAATTAATTTTTATACAAATTTATATTAAAAAATTATCCGGTTTATGGAAAAATTACTTATAAAAAATAATAATAATAATAAATTTAAAAACGTTAAAATTCAACTTTTCAATCGATATAAAAAAAATTACAAGCGATAATTTATCCGGTTGTTCCGGATTACGAAAACCGTTCAGAATTCCGTTAAGAATGGTCGTCGATAGGGGCATAACTGGGCAGTTTAAAGTCACCTTAAAGTAAGACGCCTATAAAAAGATTAGGGTTTAGTAAAGTTTAGCAACCGATAACATAATCTATCCATTTATTTAATTTAGTTCTACGATTAGGTCTCCTCTAAAGAGAAAATCATTTTAATAATTACTAACTTTAATTTTATTTAACAAATTATAAAAAAATATGAAAAAAATTAAGTAACGTTAAAATGATTTTTACTTTAAAATAACGTAGGTCATTATATTAAAAATAAAAATAAAATTTTAATTTATACGGAAACAAATAAACAAATATTATAGTTAAAAGAATTAAAAGAATTAATTTTCTTAAAGGAAAAACTAATTTATTTAGCGACTAAATATATTAAGATTAAATACCTAAATTAAAAAGTTGATTTAAATATATCGGTTTATATAAAATTATTAAAAAGATTTACCAAATAACTATTATTTAAAAATATTATTTAAAATAAAACTTTATTTGATTTTTTATATTTTTTATTTAAATTAATCATAAATGCAATTAATGTTAATATTATATATAAAGAAAAGGTAAAAGAAAATGTCTTAATTTATAAGGCGGAAAAAAATTCTTCATATACGAAAAAAAAAATATACTCCAATTTTGAAAATATTTAAAAACCTGCTAAAAACCTTATTAACGTTTAACATTTTATAAAAGATTTTTATTACTAATATAAGAATTATTAGAATTAAAAATATTCTAACTTACGTTATTTAAAGGTAGCTAGTTAGATATTTTAGGAATAAATTAATTATTTAAATTAAAGGCTTAAGTAGCGAAAAACGCGTTTGCCGTTTTTAATCGTTTTTATTCCTCTTGTTTTCGAAGGATTATAACTTTTATTACATTATTTTTATGCCTTTAAAATAAAAAAAGCTTTTTATTTACGTAAATAGATTAAATACGTAATAGTTTCGTTTATTTTTTATGAATAACGTTTTTGCAATTTTAAGAAATATTTTTCGGTAAATATTTCGTTTTTTTTAATAGATAATTTTTAATACGAAGATTTTTTTAAAGATAATAAAGGAATACCGCTTTTATCGTAAAACCATTTGTATTAAATATAAACTTTGAATATAAAAACGTTTTTTATTAGTTCGCATTTTTAATTTTTATTAAAGTACAAGGAATAAGGTATAGATTTAAAATTAAATTCGGTAAAAATTAAAAGAAAGTTTTTATAATAAATAGGAAAAGAAAATGTTATTCGGAATAACTTAATAATACGGTTAGATATATTAAAAATGAGGAAAAAATTTACTTAGAATTAATTTTAAGGGTAAAGTTTTTTTAAAAAAAAGAAGATCGTATTAGAACTTAATTAAAGAAAACCTTAAAAACGGTTAGGCTAGGTAAAAAATAGCTCCGATAAATTACGTAATCGGAGGTGCTTAATAAGGAGCGAATTAAACATTCATAAGTACCCCCTGCCGCTGCGTAGCGGTAATTAAGTTATATAATTTTAAATTATAATAAATTAATAAAAATATATACGTTTATTATTTTCATAATTTAATTATTACCAGTTTAAAATAAAACTTAATTACTTAAAATCTGTAATATAATTGTTAATATAAACCGTACGACTTAGTTTAATAATTAGTTAACTAACCTAGCGATTATATATATATTATAAATATAACTTATATTTATATATAAATATATATAAATTTACGTCCCTTTTATTTTATAATGTACTTAATTTTAAATATACTAGTGCCGTAGTTGAAAGTTTTAGTATTATAATAAATACGGCCGAATTTATTTTATCATTACTTCGCGAAAAGTCAAATTATTTAAATAAATCCCTAAATATTTTTAATTTAATTTTAATATAAAAATACTATAATGAATTTAATTAATACTTAACATAGTATAATACATATTAAAAAAATTATAAATTAAATTTTACAAAGATTTTATAAGTTAATTAAGTTTATTATAATAATAATTACAATTTTCGAGTTATAAAGATAATTTAGAATTATAATAATACAAAGTTTTTAAAATGTCTATTATAATAACCGATATCATTATTATTATTATTATGATTAAAAATAGTAAAAAGCTGAAATAAATATACTCTAAAAATCGAAAAAGATTTATATTAATATAAGACATTAAATTTTAAACTTTAAGCGTATTTATTATTTATTATTTTATAACATAATAAGACGTTATAAGTTAAAATAAAATAATGACCAATTAGTTTTCAGTCCGATTATAAAAGTAAATATATTAAATTATTTTTATCTATTATATTTTACTAACCACTGAATAATTATTTATATTATAAAATGCATTACCTCCTGGTCGATTAATAAACTTAATATATTAACGGTTATATTTTTCTAATTATTTTACCTTTTTATATTTTTAATTTTTTATAATTTTATTTTAACAGTTTATAGTTAATGTCGTAAATTAAATTATATTTACTATTTCGTAATTTCTTACGTAGTAATTACGTTTTATTATCATTATATATTTAATTAGTAGTATAATTGTTCGGTATTTTAAACTGAAATAGTTTATCGTATTGCGTTTAAGTTTTATTAAACCTCGTTTTTAACTGGTTTTATTTTATTTTTCTATCTACATTCCGTTTTGTTTTTGTGTTACTTATATTTTATAATAACCTTTTCAGTTTAGTTTTCGCATATTTTCCCTTTCGTTTTCACTTAATATCATTTCTACCTAGTAAAGCTTTTTAAAGACCATAATTTTTCGATATCGATTACGGCTGGACTTTTTTAAACGAACCGTTTTTAATAATAACGATTAATCGGGCTTAATTTACTAAATAAACCGTACTATATTTTATTATATTTATAATACGCAACTCTACTTTAATTATCCTACTGTTTAAATTTTTAATACTTAGTATTTATATAGTAAAAAAGATTTAATATAAAACTTTTCGCGGAATAAATTTTTTTTATATATATTAGGATTTTCGGCTTATTTCTATATAAATCTATAATATTTTCTAAAATAATTATTATTAATTATAAATTAAGTAATTAAATTTATAACTTTTACGTTATATATATTTTATATAATCGTAGCGATATCGTTTTATTCGGTTCCTGATTAAACATTTTTCGGATAATAAAATATATTTAAAAATTTATTTTTAAAAAAAACCATTATTTATATATTATCTTTATAAATATTTCTTTTATAGTTTTACCGTTTATTTAATTTTTAATTATATTTAATTTTAAGCTACTTTTGTAAACATTCAAATTTTCAAGTATTATTATAGTATTTCGTTTTCTATTTATTAATAGTCTTCGTTTATTTTTTAATTATTTAATAATATTTTAAAACTTTTAAAAACTTTGACTTTAATAAAGTTTTAATATTTAAAGCGTAATAAGGCTAGTATATTATTTTCGGTTATTAACTACTTGTATTTAAAATATTTAAGTCTTACTTTATATTAGGATTCGATGCGTTAGTATATAACAGTCTTAGTTGGCCTATGCAACGCTTACCCGACCGCGTTTTAAGTGGGTCTAGCGTACTAACCTTTTTAATTAGTTTTTTTATACTTCGAATAGATATATTTTTAATATAACTAAGTAGTATATATATCTTAATTTTGATAATAATTAAATTAATATTACGAATCTTAATAATAAAAAAGTTATTTTTATTATTTTATAATATATCGTTATAAAATTAAAATTAACGTATTACGAAGTTTTAATTTACCGGCTTAATGTTAGAGTAATTAATAGCAGTTATAAGAACGAATTTATTCGGCTAAGTGTATATTATACAATAAAGTTTTATTAAAATGATCAATTACTATTTTTATATAATTTTCCCGTTATTTAATATAAGAAAGTCTTAAAACTTTAAGATATGTTTACGGATTTATTAAAGTTTTATTTTAATAAAAAATGGTTTTTCGTAAAGATAGAGTATATACGTAAATAAATTGCGCTATTAATTAATAAAGTAATTATTAAATAAAAGTAACGTTAATTTGTTAAGTAAAATTAACATGTTTTAAAGGAATAATTTTAACAGATTTACGTTATAAACAATTTCTATAAGGGTAGATTTAAAGATTTTAAAGCGATATTAGCGAAGGAAGTCGATTTTTATCCTAGTAATAGCCCGTTAGGAAAACCGGAATTGTTAAAGTTATCAGAAGTGTTTAATAAAAGTTTTAAAATTGTTATTAAAAGTCCAGAATATAACGAGAAATTTAAGTAAAAAGGAAAGATAAAAAAGAACTCTTTTTTAAGAGATTTTAGGGATTCTTGGCGGAACCTAGTTAATAACGGCTTATAAATGAAAACGTTATTATTATATTTGTTAAAATAATCTTAGTTACTATTTTCTTTACTATTGTTATATAGTAGCGGTAGATACGGCGACGGAAAAAGTGGTAACGGTAAAGGAAATAGTGATAGTTTTTTTTTTTATCGTTTCGCTGTTTATAGTTATCTTCGGACTTAGACTTAAACTTAAATTCGGATTCGGATTTAAAAAATAAATTTAAGTAATTCGAGTAACGATAATTAAAAGAAACGTTACTATAACCGTAATAAAAAAATTAAAAAAAATAAGTATAAAGGAAAAAGTTTTTAAAAAAAGGATTTCGCTTTCCGTTAAAAACTTTTCGACTTTGCCTAAGAAAAAAACCACTTAAAGGGTTTTAAAAATTAATAACTTTAAAAGAACATTTTAAATTTTATATTTAAAAAGATAAATTACGAAAAGAAATATAGCTTTAAAATTTAATAAGTTACGTCTAATAAAAGCAATTATTAAAATAATATATCGGGCGTTTTTAAAGTTTATTACCGGAATTAGAAAAATTTCGAAAATATTAAAAATTTTCCCTAAGATTTATGTTACGATTAAAAAGCCCGTTAACCTTTTTTTCTTTTTTTTTTTAAAAAAAATTAGATTAATACTGTTATAACGGTAAAAACCTAATCGTTTTTATAATGAAATTTTAAAAGTTAATCCGTAAAGTTAAGGAATATAGTATAAAATTAAATAATAAATTTAGTATTTTATATAATCGATTATATACTTCATTACTTAATAAATAATTTTAATAACAATTTTTATTACAGAATAAAAGGAGTTAAAAGAAATAAAACCCATAATAATAAATTTAAAAATTAGAGTTATAATATTTAAAATAATAATAATAATAAAGGGAAAAATAAGCGAGATAAGTTTTTATAAAACGTTAAAGGCGAATTTTTTTAAAAACAGTAAAAGGTATAATTATTTAATGAAGGATTACCGAAAGTTTAAGAAAAATAAAAATAAAAAATTAATAAAATGATTAACGTAAGAATAGATAAAACTATAATAATAGTAAATTTAACAATAATAATAATAAAGACAGTAATAACGTTAACCGTTAATAACATATATTATAGGTATACTTTGTTTTAAATAGTTTTAAGATCTTATATAATTAATTTTTTAAGAAATATTCAACTAGGTAAATCGTAAAAATTAATTAATTGAAAATAAAAAAATTATAAAGTTATTTAATAATATTATAAAGAATGATAAGCGCGTTACGTAACAAGACGACTTTTTAAAAAGCGTCGCCGTCTTTATTTAAAAAGATAACGTATAATATATTAAAAAGTCTGAAAATAAAAGTATTAATACGTTACGTTTAAAGGTAGATCTATAAAGTTGATTACGGAAAGTTTTGGCGAAATATTTAATAACAAATATATACGAAATAAATTCGAAGCTTTAATTTTTTAATTATGTAATATATATAAGGAAAATCGTAACAAAATATTATAAAACTTTAAAACTAACGTATTTATAATAAATAACGTTAACAATGATTTTTTAAATAATCGTTAAATATACGAGATAAAAAGATTATAATTATTATTAAAAAAGGATTGATTTAAGTCGAAATATTTAATATAGTAAACTAGGACTTTAAAATAAAATTAAAAACGAATATAACATAATCGTTTTACGATATATATTATACGTATTTATATTTTTATTACGAAATTGTTTAAAAAATCTTATATAAACGGCTTAATTAACGAAACTTAATAAAATTACGCGTTAAAAATAATATAAAGTAAAATAAACGAAATATTAAAAAAAGCTTGTTTTCTAATATCGCCGTTTAAACTATCTTAATAATAAACGGTTAAAATAAACTACTAAAATAACTACAGGTATTAACTTAAACGAAATAAATATCTAACCGATCGTTTATAAAGCTTTAAATCGAATTAAGATTACTAAAATACCTTTAAAAACTTTTAAAAATAAGAAATAAACGTTAAAAATGATTTTAATATAACCAAAATTAAATTAAGCCCGTTATTAATAATAATATCGCGTATTACAATTTAATTATAAACAAGGTTAACCGTTAACGTGCTATATATATGAGCGAGAAATACATATAAGTAAGAGACTTTTTTAGCCATTTTAATTATTTATTTTTAATCGTCTATTTCTTAATATTAACGTTATGGAACGCCTTATAAAAAAGCGAAAATAAACTTAGCTGTTTAAATTAAAATACGAAACCCGAAAGTTAATTTTAGAAAGCTTAGTTCTGTTTATAAAGTTCCATCTTGTACTTTTGTATACCGGTTTAACGGTAAATATACCCGAGCCGATATTATCCTTTCTTTATAGAAATTAACGTTAACCGAAAAAAAATTGATTATTAACCGAATCCTTAATTTAAATACGTAAACGTTTTTTATCCGGTTTTAATATGTTAAAGATATAGCTAATATATTTCTGGCTTAACGCGTTATAAAACGCGTCGGAGTTAATTAGGCGTTAAATTTTGTTAAATGGTAAAAAAAATTCCAGATGCGTTTAAATCGGAAAATCGATTATTAATGGATTTTATCCGAAAATATAGAAATATTTCGTAAGTAATTCGAGTTTATTTGGGTTATAATCGCAAAGTACGGTATCGTAAAAAAGGATATTTATAATTTCGACGAAACTGGATTTTTAATAAAGCTTTTTATAGTAACGGGTATAGTAATTATTAGTGCCGAAAAACGTAAAAGATTTAGATAAACCTAATAAGGGAATAAAAAATAGGTTATAGTTATTTAAGCTGTTAATTTTTAAGGTTAGATTATGTTATTATTTATTATTATAGCAGGGAAAAATTATTTTAGGTTTTATTATTGCGATAATTTATTATTAATAATTGATTAAAAGATTATATTAAGTGATAATAATTGGATAATAAATAAATTAGGTTTAAAATAAATTTAATATTTTAATAAATATTTTCGGATACGTACGAAAAATTCGAAACGTTTTTTTATCTTTAACGGTTACGAAAGTTATTATTCGATAAAATTCGAAAATACTGTGCTAGTTACGATATTATTACGTTTTATATATCCGCGAATTTTTCCGTATTAGTTTTAATTTTTTAATATATTTTATTTTTTTGTTTTAAAACGTGTTTATTTGCGGTATATTGAAGATTTAATATGATATTATTATACTCATATTGCCAAATAAGATTTTTTCGCCGGTTTTTATAACGTATTTTAAGCTGTTATAACGTCCGATAATATTAAATTTAGATTCGTAAAAACTGGCTTTGTTTTATTCGATTTTAATAACGTTTTTTCCGAATTCGAAATTTTTTCAGTTGTATTTACGTTAATTATTTCCTTGTTAACTTTTACCGGTTTTATTTTTCCGTTTACGAAAACCCTTAGCAATATCCGTAAAATAATAAAATAAGGACGATATTTATAAAGGAAGATTAAAAATTATTAAGGTAATTTGTTAATAAAAATATATAAATCGGTTAATTTTATAATAAAAAGTTATATATTACTGTTATATAAAACCGTTGTTTTCCGGGAAAAAAACGTTTAATTATATAAAACGAAAAAACGGAAATGTAACGTTTACGGTAAGCCCGGATATAATATACGTATTTGTAAAGAAGTTATAAATATATCTAGCTAAGAAAAATCCGATTAATTTAAATTAATACCAAATATTATTATTAAGTTATTTGAATTTATCCTTACGGAGTATTAAAAAGCGGCTTGCTTATATATATCTATTGTTTATATGCATGGTACGTTATAGAATTTTTAAAACGTATAAAATTAAAAACGAAATATAATAATATCTTTATTTATATATAACAAACGTAAATATTAAACTCGCTTTAAATAATAAAACTATTAAAAGTTTTTATATAAAAGAAATTCGGAATAAATTTATTTAAAACCTTTTATAATACCGAAAAATTTAAATTATTTAACTTTAATATTTATGATTAATATTAAAATAATATTTTAAAATAAATTAAATATATTATTAAATATAATACTTACGTTATAATTGTTTAATTATATATCTCGATTTATTTTTAAAATTATATTATAAAAATAATAACTTATACGTTAAATCATACTAAATAATTAATAATTAAGTATATTATCCCGTAGAAATATTATAAATAGGCGTTAAATAATAGAAAATAAAGAATAAACCAGATAACGTATATTTATATATTATCGGCAATTACTATACGATACTTATCAACGAAAATTATCGAATTAAAATTAAAACACTAAAAATCCGAAATATTAAAAACTTATTTCTAAATTATTAAAATACTTATAATTATAAAATGTAGGTATTAAAAGGTAATCGTTTATTAATTATACCGTATATATAAATTTAAAAACAAAAAAATATAATAGATAAATAAATTATTTAATTTAAAAAACGTTATAAAATATTTACCTTTTTATATATAATATAAATTCCGTTATTAAATTTAAAAAAACGTAAACATTTATAATTATAATAATAATATTATATTGAATAATTAAACGTATAACGAAATAAAACTTGTAAAACGGAAACGAAATAAACGGAAAAAAGTTAAGCTCGAATTACATATATATATAATACTTAACGAAAACCCCGAAATTATAAAAACTTTAATTTAAAAAAACATTAATTTCTATCCGAACGTTTATAGCCTTAACTTTTTTAACGAATTAAAAAATAATTTCTACTGAAATTTAAATAATTACGATATAATTTAATAAATGTCCTAATAGCTTAGTAATCGCTAGCCTGGGTGTCTTTTTTAATTGCGACAGGCTTAGGCACCCTGTTACGGTTGGGCGCAAAAGACAGTTATTCCGAATCCAGCTTGGGACGCCGGTTTTTTTCAGCTAGCAAGGGGTGCTAAACATACCTTATATACGGAAGTTAACTTAATATAATAATATAATTAATATCCCATATATCTAACAATTAAAATTTTTATTTACTTAATTTACGTGATTATTAATTAATTAATTAATTATTACTTAAACGATATAGTATATATATTAATAATTATTATTCCTATATTTTATTAATTATAATAATAACGGTATTATTAATATTCTCCGTTATTTATAACGGCTTTAAAGGTTAATTCTAAATTATAACGTACGTTTCTAATATATAAAATTATATTAATTTTAATTAGTTTTTTCCGGAACCTATTAAATTAGGTCGGGGAAACTTAGTCCTGATCAGTAGGTATCCGAAGAGACGGTCACGGGCGAGCGCATGGTTGGAGCAATAAGCAAGACAACGCAAATCTGTATCGATCGGTGTTGAGACCGTGGAAATAGAGTGTCGACGATGACGAACAACAACGGGGTTGCGCTCGAAGGAAAAGAGCTCCTAGAAATACCCTCAGAGCAGTGGGACTGATCAACTAGCCTAAAGCTAAGTCCCTGAACCCTGCACCATTTTACTATTAAATTAATAAAACTCGATATAACTTTATATTTAAAAAAACGAATCCGTTATACGATACGGAATAATACTTTAAATAGGGTTTTAATTATATTTATATTTTTAGGAAGAATTAACCAAAAAATAAATTATATTAATTACTTAATAATACCTTTAAAATAACGACCGAAGGTAAATAAATTTATACTTAGGATTTTACAGTATATATTTACCAAAATCGTAAATATCATACTTTTCGAAAAAGTAATAATAACATTACAAAATAAATTCTAGAGTTTATATTTTTAAAAATTAAAGAAATAAAAGTTTTTTAAAAAAGAATTTACAGAAATAATACGTTAAACTGGTTAAATCCGGTAAGGTATACGATAATATATTATTGATTAATATTTAATGAAAATATTACGAAAAATTAAAGTAGGTTTCGAAATTAATACAGAAGTTAAATAAATAAATCGTAAAGTAATAAAAAATTATAACTTAAAAATAACGATAACGTACTATATAAGCTCGCGTGTTAAATAAGTTCGCGAACCGTTTTTATTAATATCTTAACTATTTAACTTTAATTGTTAATTTTTTAATACTTATAATATAAATCGTTTTACAAAAGAATT
The DNA here is from genome assembly GCA_004155055.1 of Monosporascus sp. CRB-8-3. NCBI lineage: Eukaryota > Fungi > Ascomycota > Sordariomycetes > Xylariales > Monosporascus > Monosporascus sp. CRB-8-3. The sequence goes on from QJNZ01000052.1 coordinate 142,863, forward strand.
TAGGATAAATTTAATTATTTCAACTAAAAAACGAAACCTAAAGTTTAACTTTAAAAAGTTATATTTTATATATAACGTTCCTATATTTATTTTAAAAACCCGATATTACGGTCGATACGCCCGAGCCGATATTATTTCCTATTTGCAAAAATCAACGCCAACCGAAAAGAATTTTATTATCGAACAAATCTTTAATTTAAATATACGAACGTTTTTTATCCGGTATTAATACGATAAAAATATAACGAATTTATTATTTACGCAACGTATTACGGAACGCGTTAAAATTAATTAAATATTTAATTTTGTTAAATAATAAAAAAATTCGAAATAAGTTTAAATCGAAAAATCGATCATTAAAAAATATTATACGAAAATCCAGAAATATTTCGTAAATAATTCGAATTTATTCGGGTTATTATCGCAAAATATGGTATTATAAAAAAAGATATTTATAATTTCGATAAAATTAAATTTTTAATAAGGTTTTTTATAATAATAAATATAATAATTGTTAATACCGAAAAACGTAAAAAACCTATATAAACTTAATAAAAAAATAAAAAATAAATTATAATTATTTAAGTTATTAATTTCCAAAATTAAGTTATACCGTTATTTATTATTATAATAAAAAAATATTACCTTAAATTTTAGTTCCGTAATAATTTATTATTAACAACCGATTAAAAAATCGTATTAAATAATAATAATTAAACAACAAACGAATTAAGTTTAAAATAAATTTAATATTTCGATTAATATATTCGAACGCGTATAAAAAAATCGAAACGTTTTTTTATTTTCGACGGTTACGAAAGTTATTATTCGATAAAATTCGAAAAATATTACGTTAATTACGATATTATTATATTTTATATACTTACGTATTTTTCGTATAAACTTTAACTTTTTAACATATTTTAATTTTTTCCTTTAAAACGTATTTATTTATTAGATATCGAAAATTTAATATAACGTTATTATATTTATATCGTTAAAAAAAATTTCCTTACCGGTTTTTACGATACGTTTAAAACTGCTATAACGTTTAATAATATTAAATCCGGATTTGCGAAACTTAATTTCGTTTTATTTAATTTTAATATCGTTTTTTTCAAACTTGAAATTTTTTTAATTATACCTATACCGATTATTTCCCCGTTAACTTCCGCCGGTTTTATTCGTTCCCCGCTTACGAAAACCTTTAAAAATATTAAAAAAGTAACAAAATAAAAACGTTATTTACAAAAAAAAAAAAAGAAAAATTATTAAGGTAATTTGCTGATAAAAATCGTTAAATCGGCGAATCTTTTGATAAAAAATAACTTATTATTTTTGCACGAAGTTATCTTTTTTCGAAAAAAAATTACCTAATTACGCGAAACGAATTATATCTTAAGCCAACGTCGAAAAACCAAAAATAAACGTTTTTAAAATGGAGGGATATTTATTATACAAAAAAAACAAGCTTTCCTAGCCGAAAAAAAAAAAGTGGTAAAAAAATACAGCTAACATCGGCTAAAAGTAATCATCGCAAAAGGGTTAAAACGAAAAAACGGAAGTGTAACGTTTACGGCAAGCCCGGACATAATACACGTACTTGTAAAAAAACTGTAAAAACGTTTAACGAAAAAAACTCCGATTAATTGTAATCAATTTAATATATTATAATTAATCAATTCGAATTTGTTATTAAAAGGTGCCAAAAAACGGCTCGCGAGCTTATTTAACTCACGAGCTTATATAGTACGTTATAGAATTTTAAAAACGCAAACGGCAATTATATAACTAAATAATTTATATATAATATTAACTTTTATTATAAGAATCAAGTTAATTACGTTTTAAATAATAATAAAAATTAACGTTAATAAAGGTATAATTAATTATTAAAAAATAACGGTTAACCTTTTTAATTAATAGATTATGGCCTATTTATAACTCATATCGAAAAATATTAAAGTAATGTTTCCGGCATATTACGAGATCTCCGCAGATTTATTTAATTAAAACGATTTTCATTAAAAAGAAATTAAGTATAACCTTTAATCGTAATAGAGGATTTTAAGGCGTAAGCCGAAACGAGATAATCGTAAAGGTTTTTAAACGGGCCGAAATAATAATAATAATAAACGAAAACATTAAAAATTAAACGTATAAAAGATTTAGTATAAAATATAATTAAACCTTACGTATATATTACGTTAATATTATTACGCGTTTCTTAATAAAGTTTTAATAAAGTTTGAGCCTAACAGAATAATTTTAGTATTAAGTTAAGATCGAATTATTTCCGATTAATTTTTAAAGAAACAAATTAATTGTTTATTAAAAATTATAAAAAATATAATTACTTAAAAAATAAATTAATTTTCAAAGGAAATACAATCAATTTTAACGTATTTTTTAATTTTTAATTAACGTAATATAATAAACGTTACGTTTTACCTTTTAAAAATTCGTTTATTTTGAATTTAATATTTACGATATATATTTTTAAGTTTATTAATAAATTTTTAAATTATAAAATAATAATTTAATGTAACGGAATATACGTAAGGAATAATTCCGTTTTAATTAAAAGATACGAAAAAGTAAATATATTACTTTAAAGATTTCAAAGCTTAAAAACGTTACGTTTATACGACGTAACTTACTACAAGTATTTTATATATAACCTGGTATTTTTCCGGCAGTTCCGAAAAAAAAAGTATTAATAAAATAATCGACAAGTTAATAATTTTATTTAAAATAAATATAATGATGTTATTATAACGTTAATATATAAGTTTAATTAATTTATTATTAAAAATATTAACGCGATAATTATTTATATAATTTTCGTATGTTAAAAACGAAATGTTAATTTATATATAGCGAGATTGTAATAAATAAGTAACGGTACAATTTAATACATAAAATTATAATATTTAAAGCTCGAAATAATTATTTAATTACAATTTGATATAAAGGGAATACGTTTAAAAAACCTTATAACAATCGAATACTAAATATAAAATAAGGCGAAAGTTAAAAAATAAATAAGTTAAAAACCGAAGGAAAAAACATCCTAATTAGGATAACGAATTATTACCGAGTTTATAAATTTCGAAGAAAATACGGAAAAATATAAATACGTTGTATTCGTTATTATTTGGTATTTAAACTTTATTGAAGGTATTTATTTTAAAAACTAAAAGTAGTATATATTAAATATAACATTTAAATATTTTTTAAGTGTTTGAAAATATTAAAATAAGGTTTTTTATAAATAATCGAATATAATAACAAAATTTTAAAAATTATCAATTTTGAATTATATTATAGTTGTTTTTTTTTAAAATTAAATTTATGTCTTTAATATTATATACCTAAATTTAAAACGGGGGTATACAACGTTTAAAAGATATAATTAAAAAGAAGCGATTATAATACGAAATAACGTTAAGTTACTTTCGTTTTTAAGTATATATATTTTTAAAACGGTAAGACGTTTATATAATGATATTTTAAATACGTATTCTTTTAATAAAATTTATACAAAGTCTATTATACTCACTTAATACACAAAAACGGTATTATATGGCTTAATCGGAAGTTTAATAAGCTTATTTAAAAATATACGATTATATGGTTTATATTATAATAATTACCGTTATAAAAAAAGAATAAAGATTTTAAAACTTAAATTTTAAACCGTAAATTAGTTTCTTAATTAGTTACCGATATACGAATATTTATCAGATTTTGAACCTGTTAATTAATAAGGTTATTATTATTCGAAATTTACAATTTAATAAAAAAGTTACTTTTTTAAATAATATTAAAAATTTAAAAAATATTTTTTTATATATTATAAAAGAAAAGTTGTAAAAATAATTATAATAGGTAAAATTATTTATTAAGTTTTAAGTTATTTAAATGTTTAAATAAAAGAAACCTAAAATTTAAGTAGAAAAATTTAATTACCGGTTTGGTAAAAATTGTAATTTTAAAATGGTATAAATATACGAAACGTACGAAATAAGGAAAAATAAATTTATTTATATAGGATTAATTTTTTTAATATAACCTTTATATTTAAATATTTCCCTTTTTTAAATTATTACCTTTATTAATGTTTATTTTAATAACGGTTATAATTATTACGTTATTTAATTCAAGGTAATAATAAATAACGAAAATATTTTACGAGTTATAAACGCAGGTTTTTTATACGTTCGGTATTAAAAAAATAATTATCGGTACGATTATAAAATATAAAAAACTACGTTTAACGTAAAACGATTAACAACCGGCTGGTCGGTTACGGAAATTTAAGGAAATTAATTATTTAATATACGTATTACTTTAATTAGAAAAGTTTTAATACGAAAATATATAAATTTTTAAATTGCGAAACTGGATATATAAATGCGATTTATTATTACCGTTACAAAATTATAAAAAGTTAAATATATATTTATTAAGGGAGATATTCTATAAAGGCGAAAAGGTTTATTTATAAAGTTATAAAAAAATGCGATTTTGGGAAATAGGTAATTAATTTTTTATTAAAGAGAAATAGGTTTTAAGAGGTATATAGGTATATATTTATAGGTTTAATAAATATAATTGATTGCAAAAATATAAAGTACGTTTCGTTATATAAGGTAATTAATAATTAAGAAACGATTGGAATAATATATACGTATTTATCTTAATTAAAAAATCATGTAAAATTTTAAGTATTATTACTATTAAATTCGATTTAAAGATAAAGTAATATAACGTTTAGTTATTTATAAAGTATATATAAAAATATCTTTAAAATATTTATAACGTTATAAAATTTTCTTAATTAAGAAGGTATTATATAAATTAAAGAAGTTACCTTTGTTTTAGTAAAAGGAATATATTAAAACGTTTAAAAATTTAAAACTTAGCTTTATTTTTTTAAGCCCTGTTATTTATTCGTTAAAGGGTGCTTATTTCCTTTTTTTTTATAAACGATATTATAATAATATATTATAGAGAAAAATAAGATTTCGTTAAGTGATTAATATAATAAATTTAGAAACGGTATATCCTTATAAAAGATAAGGATTTATAATAGTTTTTCGATAACGAAATAATTAAAAATAAATTTATTAAAAAAATTAGTTAATTTAGTTTTAAAAAAAGTTTAAGTAATTTCCTAAAAACGTTTATAATTAATATTAAGTTATTGCCAAATTTTAGTTTGGTTTATATAGGTTTTATTTTTCACGTAATAATTAATACGTAATCCGATATCTTTTATACCGTATTTCGATTTGCCCGTTTTAGTTTAAATCTTAACAACGTATATTGTAAAGTTATTAATTAAATTATACCATATTTAATCTGGATTAAAACGCTAACGTGATAATTTAAAGGCGAAAATTAGTTAAATATCTAAAATAACGTTTTTTTCGCAGATAATACGATCGATCGAAAAAATATCTAAGCTTACGTTATAAAGTAATTTAAAAAAGTAATGAAATAACGAGTAATTAAATATTATATAGTAATTATTTTTATAATTAAAACGGAATTATTATATTTTACATAAGTTATAAAAAAAGCTTTATTTAGTTTTTAATTAATTAAAAAGCTAGAAGTTACTTTAAATATTAAACCGTTAAATATATAATACGATAATTAATAGATTATACGGTTTGTTAATACCGACGTTACCTTATTATAAACGAAGTTATAATACGTAAATCTACTATTTACTAATTTCAATCCTGCGCTACAAAGAAATGCGGGATTATATGCATCCGAATGTGGCTGGAATCGAACGTGGCTAACCTTGGAAGCACTAGCTTTTACCCTGACCTTATCGTCAACCTTATCGCCAACCTTATCGTCGACTTAGCTGCCAGTCGACCTGGTTAACCGTCGACCTGCAAGCCCAGTAAGCTTTAAAAGCCGTAAATCTTTAAAAGGCCTAGAAGTCTTGGAAGTCTTGAAAACCTTGGGGAAAAAAATACGGTTATATAAGTAATTAAAAATGCTTGGAACTAAAGCTAAAAGGTTACGGGGGCTACGCGCCCGTCTTTTCAGCTAGTATATATAATCACTAGTTACGAAAAAACGTAAAAAAGGATTTAATTAAAATAAAATATAAGTTTATAAGTAATATATTAATTTATAAATTAATTAAAATTTTATTACGCGATTTATTTAAATATTTTAAAAAAAATATTTAGGACTAATAGATATTATGGAAATTTTTAAACGGTAAATAAATATTTTACGAATAATTTTAGAAAAGAAATTAAGTAATTACAAAATTTTAATTACCGGTGAAAAAATTACATAAAAAATTAAAACTTTAAGAAATAATAATATATAACGATTAACGTTATAAATACTTTAAGGCGTTAAGGGGGTATATTAATTAATAAGAGGTATTAAACGTATTTTATATATAGAAAGACTTTTTTTAATCGGAAGATATATGTTCCGTTGCTAAGCTATATAAAAGCTTTATACGTACTAGAAATATCCGTAAGTTAACCTAATATAACAACACAACTAATGTACCCTATATCTGACAGTTTTTCTAGGTGGCGCCAGCCTAGAAAACTTAATCAATTAGGTCTTCGGCTCCGCCACCGTGTCGGCGATTAATTGGAGTTGGTTAGGGGCTCTGGGAAACAATTAAATCAATCGTATATAACTATTTATTTATTACCGTATTAATAACCCGTATTGCGTTTTTCCGGTTCTTAGATATAAAGGAACGGTTTTTAAGTGGTAATTTCCGGTCGCGTTTATATAGAATTTTTTATGTATATGTATGTAATAAACAGATTAGCTGTATATATGTATATAGCTAAATATCTTAATAATACTTTACCTTGCATAATTTAATAAATTTACGAACAGATATATATATATATATAATATTAAATAATAATATTTACCGTTTATTTAACGAAGATAATTATAGGTTTAATTTTAAGAAAATTATAATTAAGTTTAAATAATATATATAACTTAAGTTTTTTTATAAAAAATTTAAAAGAATGTTAAAGAGAGTTTGATATGGAAATTAATAATTAAAACTATTAAAAGTTATTTAATATATATTAAACAAGTTTTTTTAAAACATATATTAACGAGTAAATTAAAGAAATATAGGGTTTATATTTACGTATATAATTTTACTTTAAAAAAATTATATATAACGAAATAATTACAATTATCGTATAGTTAATTTACTATAATATATTTATAATATTTATAATATATATAAAATAATATATTTAATAAATCGATTTTATTATTACTTATTTATATGCAAGGTAAAGTGCTATTAAGGTATCTAGCTATGTACAGCTGATCCGTTTACTATATATATGCATAAAGGATTACACGATATGACCGGAGAGCATCCCCCTAAAAACCGTCCCTTTTTAGCCAAGGGCCGGAAAAACGTAATGCGGGTTATTAATACGGCAATTAACGATAAGATACACCCGATTAATTGATTGGTTCCTAACGCCCCCAATTGTAACTGGTCCCACCAGCCACCCTTCAATTGTCGCCGACACGGTAACGGAGCCGAAGCCCCAGGTTTAGCTCCTCTAGGCTGGCGGTACCTAAAGGAACGGTGGCCCAAGCTGGATTTAAACCAGCTGTTTCTTGTAGTTAATCGTAACAGGGTACCTAAACCTGTCGCAATTGAAAGAGACACCCAGGCTCGCAACCACTGAGCTATTAGGCCATTACTTATTTATATAATAACTAAAAAAAGAAATTAATAAAATATTTTTACATATAATAAAAATATTTCAATATAAATTTAAATAAAAAATAACGTCTTAATTTTACATTTAGGGGGATTATTAAATTAATAACCCCTTTATACAAGTTAAAATAAGTTAGTAATATATAATAAAAAAATCCGAACTATACTTAATAAATACGGCTTTAAGTTATTATTATTCTATAATATGATATATTTTAATACGAAAACGCTTAATATAATTATACGTTAATAATTTCTTAAATTTTAACCTTAATAAAATATGTTTAAAAGCTATAATAAATACTATCGCTAGTAACGTCCTAATAAATAATTTCGAAACCATAAATAAATACTGTAATCTTTATACCGTTTACTTATTTAAAATAAGCAATATATATTTTAATTAAACCTAATATATTAATAAAATATTACGAAACTTAAATATTAAGAATATAAAAGCAATATTACTTCCTTTTTTTAAATAATATTTAAGGTATATAATACGTTATAAAAATAACATTAACAAATAAAATAATTTCCATTACGTTAATCTTATTAATAGTTTTTTTTAATTATATAACTAAATCAAATATAACGTGCATAACGTTTATATAAGCGTAATTTATAAATAACCCGTTTCTTATATATTGAAAATGTATTAAACGCCTTGTAAAATATTTTAAAAAAAATCAAAATTATGTATTTAATACCGGAAATTAATCGATAAATATTTATATTACGTTTAAAATAAATTAACATTATTTATAATAAAAACTTAGTTATATAAATATTAAAATAATAATAAATTATTATAAAAGATATTTCGAAAACTAAGTATATAACATTAAATACCGTAATTATAAAACTAACAGATATATATAAATTTTTTACAAAATTTAATTTTATACTTAAAAGTTTTATTACCGTTTTTAAAATAATAACGATATAAAAGAATGGGTTAAAAAACGTTATATATATATAAGATTTTATTATATACGTTAAAAAGTTTATAAAAGCTGAATTTACATTAAATATATTAAAAAGGTAAAAAATATTATTAACGGATTTTTAAATAATTAAATAAAATAATATATAATAAATTCGATAACAATTTAAGTTTTATAAACCTTTAAAAAGTATTTACAAGGTAAAGTGCTATTAAGGTATCTAGCTATATAGCTGATCCGTTTACTATATACATACATAAAGGATTATACGATGCGACCGGGGAGCACCTCCTTAAAAACCGTCCCTTCTTGGCCAAGGGCCGGAAAAACGCAATGCGGGTCATATGATATACGGCAACTAACGATAAAATATACCCGATTAATTAATTGGTTCCTAACGCCCCCGATCGTAACTGGTCCTACCAGCCACCCCTTAATTATCGCCGATACGGTGGCAAAGCCGAAGCCCCAATTGGTTTAGCTCCTTTTAAGCTGGCGTTACCTAAAGGAACGGTGGCCTAAGCTGGATTTAAACCAGCTGTTTTTTAAAATTAACCGAAACAGGGTACCTAAGCCTGTTGCAATTAAAAGAGATACCCAGGTTCGTAACTACTAAGCTATTAGGCCAAAAAGTATTTAAGATTTAATTAAATAATTAATAAAAAAATAACCCCGTAAAATCTTTTAATTAAAACTTATTTCTCGTTATTAAAAATAATAACCGAGGTGTTTTTCTTATAATTACTTAAAGGTATTAATTTATTTATTAATTTTATAGCTTTAATTTCTTATAACATTATACATTTATATATACTTATTAATTTTTACGTTAATTTTTAACTAAAAATGTTAATCTTTTATATTTAACTTATAATTAACTAATATTATTTATTTAACCGGGAAAAAAACATTTATTTTATAACTTTATATAAAGGGAAATTTAATAATAATAATTTTGATTATTTGTTAACATTATAATTAAAAAATACATTCGATTTTTTAAGTTATAAAACTTTTAATATAATAGGTTAACGGATATAAAACGTTTTTTATATTAACGTTTAACCGGGTCGGAAACGTTTCGGGAAATATTAGTTTTATAACCTAGCGTAATTATAATAAAAGAGTAAAATAAAAAGGCCGATTATATAATATAACAGGTTAATACGATATATAATTTAGAGTTTTTATATAGGTTAAAATTTTAATTTTAAACTGTTTAAACTATTTAGTATTACGTTTCTATTAGGTTTTATCGATTTTCTATGTAGAAATTAGGGTTTAATTTTTTAACCTATTAATTAAAGTCTTTTTTTAAAGATTTCGAATATATATATAATATAAGAAAGTATATTAAGATTTAGTAGGTTAGTATGTAATAAAGTTAGTTAGCCCGTATAACGTTTATTCGAACGCGTTGTAAGTAAGTCTAGCGTACTTATTTTTTTAATTAGTTTTCTTATATATAAAACAGAAATATTTTAAATATAACTAAGTAATATACATATCTCAATACTAATAACAGTTAGATTATCATCGCGAATCTTAATACTTTATATAAAATATAAAACGTTTTTAAATATCTGCTTTATTCTTACTCTTAATTAAAGTTGTCAATATATTCGCCTTATACTAATATATATTTTCCGACTCTTTTAATCTATCTAAGGTACATTTTATAATAGGTCTATTAAAAGTTAATTAACTTGAAATTTAACAATTAAATATAGAATAGAAGTTGGATTTATTTTACGGTACTTATTAATTTCCGCTTAACTTTTAATTTCTTTACGAAAAGGTTGTAAATTAAATTTTTAAATTTTAACCGAATATAATATTCGATAGTTATATATAAAACGTTAATTTTTAACATATAAATTCCCATCTCTTTTTATTATTCCTTATTTCTCGATAATATTTTATAATATTTAACTGATTTTATAACGGATTTCTCTTAAATAATAGTTATTTAAAATATTAAAATCTAAATATATATAACGTTAGCAATAATCCAGTATTTAGCTATATATATAAATTTAATTTATTTACTAAGGGCGTATATAAAGTATTTGTCAGCACTTACAGTAATTAAATACAGGAATCTAGCGAATGGCGTATCGTTGATCTAGAAAAAGCTAAAGAAGTTTAGGAGCAATCTCTTTTATATATACGTTTAGCTATATAAAACATAGTTCCTAAATAAAGGTTGTTTTAAATATTAGTTACGGCTTAAATATACTAGCTGCTGGTTCTTAAAAGTACTAAATACCGATACGCCCTTTTACGTTAGGTAATTTTGTTTAGGTAATTTTTAAAATTAAATTTTAAAGGTTAAAAATTTTTATTAAAAAGTTATTAAAAATTTTAATTTATATAAAAATTTAAACTGTTATTTTTATTATTTTTAACTTAAATAAAGTTACGTAATTACCCGTTATACTAAAAAACCGGCTTTTTACTTTACCGTTTTTTTCGTAGCTATACCGGAATATAAAGCTTATTTTTGCCGAAATATTTCGGATTGCATTAAATATTAATATAAGAAAACGTTTTATATACGTTAACATATTACGGTAAAAGTTTTATAACTTTAAAAAGCGGATTTAATTTTAAACGGTAATATTAATAAATAATTAAAATCGTTATTTTTTAAAATTCTTTTAGAAAAAGTTATTAAAAAGGTTTGTTTTAATTAATCAAGTAATATTCATTAACTATAAATTATATATACAAGGTCGTTAGATTTAAGCCGTATTATCTAGGCTAATTTAAAGATAAGAAGTAATTATATTAAAAATTAATAGGATAAATATTTTTCCTAATATTTGCGAATACGGTAATTATTAATAGTTTTTACGGTAGCGATAAATTATACCTCGGTTGCGAAAAACCTTATTTTAAAGCTGATTGCGCAATACCGACAATCTTTAACCTTAATAAACCTTATACTTTTTAACTAGTTTAACAGGGGAAATCTTAATAAGTTAAAAAATATTAAGCTTTTCGCGGTAAACCTTAAATGCGTATAAAATAATTACTATATAACCTTTTATTAATCTTACGACTTTTTTAATTTTAATTAATTTGAAAGCTTTTGAAAATTTAATTAATTAAAACAATTAAAATATACCCGTTAAATCCGAATATAAAGTTTTAATATTCCGTACTTTCGGAATCTCGACGGAAACGGTCTTAATTACGTTACCCGATATAAATAAAATAATCGGCCGAATAAAATATATCGATATTTTTATCGATATTAATAACTTTTCCGAAAAAAATCGAGTTTTATTTTTAATTTTCGGATGCGATTTAATTTATAATACCGGAAATAATCGATTTTTACGTAAATTTATATTTAAATTTTCCGACTTATAAAAAAATTACTGGAAAAATTAAAAAATAACGATAACGGGTTTAAAAACGTCGAATTTTAACTTTTAAATCGATATAAGTTGGAAAATTACGAACGATAATTTATCCGGGTGCTCCGGATTGTAAAAACCGTCCAGAATTCCGTTAAAAATAGTCGTCGATAAAGGTTGTAAAAACGTTAAAATTTAGTAAAACTTAGTAATTAATAATATAATCTATTAATTTATTTAATTTAGTTCTACGGTTACGTCTTTTTCAAGGAGACTGTAAATTATATATACGATATTAATTCTATTAAGTAAAAACTAACGTTAAAGTTTATATATATATAATTTTACGAAAAATAAAAAATTTTAAAATTAATAAATAAACGAATATTTTCATATAATTATACAAAGAAATATTGTAGTTGTTATTATTTTAAACGAAAAATGCGTTTTAATAAAAAACGCCTTTTTTTCTATATAAAGGAATTTTAAAGGAATTATTTTTTAATAATTATTTTAATTAAATTTTTAATTTTTAATTGTTTATATACTGTTTAAGATTTACTTTATTACATAACGTTATATATTTATTAATACAATTATCTTATTTTTATTATATATTAAAAATTAATACTTCTATTTCGAACTTTTTAATATAAGTAATATTATTTATTTCGAATATAACATTTTTTCGTATTATTTATATTTTATATACGAATTTAATCGTATATATATTTTTAAAAATAAAAAGAAATTTTTTAAATATAAGCTTTAGTTTTATTAAAAAGTTCTTAATTTTCATTCTCTTTATCACTATTATTTTTATTTTTATTTATTTTATTTACGTAATATATTTAATAATACTATTTTATAGTTTTTGGTAGCCTAATAACTTACTGGTCGTAAGCCTGGGTATCTTTTTCAATTATAACAGGCTTGGGCACCCTGGTACGTTTAGTTGTAAAAGATAGCTGGTTTAAATCCAGTTTGGGCCATTATTTCTTTAAGTCGCGCCAGCTTAAAAGAGCTAACTAATTAGGATTTCGGTTCCGCTACCGTAGCGGCGACCATTAAAAGGTAACTAAGGGCTTTAAAACCAGTTTTAATTAATGGTATTAGGAACTAATTAATTAGTCGGGTACATTTTATCGTTAGTTGCCGTATGTTATATAACCCGGATTGCGTTTTTCCGGCTCTTAGCCAAGAAAAAACAGTTTTTAAAGGGTGCTTCCCGGTTACGTTTATATAAAACCAATTGTACATGTATTTAATAAATAGATCAGCTTCTTATATATATGTATATAGCTAGATACCTTAATGGCACTTTACCGTGCATAGTTTTCGGTATCGAAAAAATATATTTAATTTATTTTTTAAATATTTCGCTAATTTTGTACTATATTTATATTCTTAAAATAGCGGATTACGTATGAAATTTATTATTATTAATGTTATAAATATTATATTTTATGTATTAATAAAATTTAAAAAATTAAATTATTATATTAAATTTATATAGTAAAATATTTTTTTAATTATCTCGTTATATTTTATAACGTACTTTGAATAATTTTTAATAAATTATTAGCAATTTGTTCTTTTAAGTGCCCGCGGCTAGTATATCTAGGCCGCGAGCCGCCGCTTAAAACAGCTTTTATCCAGGAACTATTTTTTATATAACTAAACGTATATATAAAAGTAATTGCCCCTAGACTTTTTTAGTTTTTCCTAAAACAATTACGCGTATTTTGCCAGATTCCTGCATTTAATTATTATAATTGCTGTTATAGTAGCATTTTTTAGTTTATTAGCAACCGTAATATATTAAACGAAATAGTTATTTACAGGTTAAGTTAATAAAAAAATACGAGATTTAAAAAAAAGTTATTTAGTTAATTTAAAAGAAAATAAACGGTTAACGATAGCAAGTAAGTAATAAAAACGTGTTTTAAGGTAGCTTTTTATAGGTAAGCAAAGCAGTTTACCCGAATAAGGCTTCGTTTTTATACGGGATGAAAAATATACGAATATCGATTTATTTATTTATTTTTTTCGATTAAGAAAACTTTTAAAACGAAGAATTTTATAGTAAAGGGGAAAAATAAAAGCCCGTAATAAACGTAATAACAGGAAAAAGATTTACTTTCGAAATTCTTTCGGAAAAAGCTTTATTATTTTAATAACAATAATTAAAAGACCGATATAAAACTTGTATTTTAAAATAATAACTTTAATTAAAATTAAATAAGTTTTATACGTTTTTAAATATTAACTTAAGCAAAATTAAAAAAATCGTAAAGTTACGAAAATATAAAGATAAATCGGTTAAAATAAAGTTAAAGAATTAAAGTTTTATTAAAAGAAAAACGATAATATAATAAAGCAAATAAATTATATCGTAAAGCGATTATTATTAGCCCTACCTTAGTTCGGAAACGTACTTTAATAAAGAATACCTTAATAAGAATATGTACCATTAGGTATTTAGCGTAGCTGATCTATGCATTATATATATATATATTAGTTCTTATAAGCGCAACCGGAAGATACCTTTAAAAACCGTACCTTTTAAAAAGCCGGATAAAAAACCCGATTAATAGGAGTTTTCTGATACGGTAATAAATACGATTATATATACGATTAATTTAATTAGTTCCTAAAGTTATTAATTATTCCAGTTGTTGCCGATATAGTGGCGGAGCCGAAGCTTTAATGGTTTAGCTCCTTTAAGCTTGGCGTTACCTAGAGGAACGGTGGCCCAAGCTGGATTTGAACCAGCTATCTCTTGTAATTAATCGCAATAGGGTGCCCAAGCCTGTTGCAATTGAAAGAGATACCCAGGTTCGCGATTATTAAGCCATTAGGCCAAAGAATACCTTAATAAGAACCGTTTTAATCAAAGGCGATATAAAATTTACGATATTTAAATATTCGTAAAAACGTTTTACAAGACGCTTAAAGGGCGGAAGGTTTACAAAAAACCCTTACCGCCGTTAAAAGCGATATAGAAAAATTAACCCTTTAAGAAAAGGCGAAATACAATTTAAAAAAAGGTTTATTAAAAAACTTAAGCCTTCGAAAAGGGAGAAAAGCGAAAAAAAGGAAAAGCCGCGTAAAGAAGAAAGTATAGTACGTAAGAACCCCGGCGATTCGGATAAATTATTTTCAAATTTGTCCAGAAATTTCCAAAAACGAAAAAACCGTCGTAATAGTTTCTTTAATATTTTTAAAAGCTTTTTAAATTTTAGTAACTTAAATAACTTTAACAAATTAGTTGTTCGTTTAAAAGAAAAAAAGAAAAATATTAAAAAATTTAATAATAAAGACGTAAAGTTACGTTAAAAACGTTTTAAATTTTTGCTGGATAAGGAAAATTATTTAGTAAGTTAAGTTAATTAGGAATTTTAAAATAACGCTTTAACTTTTACCATTAAAAAGATTAATTATAAGGACGAAATAAAACTAAGATAATTTAATTAATTACGCATTACGAAAATTATTATTAAGATAAATAAAAAGGTACTTTTAAAGTTAATTATAAGTATTAAAACAAACGAAAATTTTAAGGACCTTTAGGAAAATTTACGTAGTTATAAGTAAGGCTAGATAAAGATCCTTTTGGAAAAAGCTTAGCAAAATTATATACGACGAAAAAGATCCCGCATAATTTATTACGAAATTTTAAAAATTATTACGAAAGGTTAATGGTTATAATATCAAGCTCGGATTAAAGGAATAAATTATTATATTCCTTACTGCCGTAAAGGATTACGCTAGCAGCTGGTATAAAACGATTTAAT
The DNA here is from genome assembly GCA_004155055.1 of Monosporascus sp. CRB-8-3. Taxonomy (NCBI): domain Eukaryota; kingdom Fungi; phylum Ascomycota; class Sordariomycetes; order Xylariales; genus Monosporascus; species Monosporascus sp. CRB-8-3. The sequence continues at coordinate 158,737 of QJNZ01000052.1, forward strand.
TAATATTTAAATAAACTAGTTATTCTTTTTAGCAGCTAATCGACGATTTTAACAGTAAATTCTATAACTGTATTAATAAAAAAAGGGAAGTTTTATAACGTTTAAAGAAATAAAAGAAAAAGTAATAATAATAATAATAATAACTTCCAAGATAATAAGCCCGTATAAAATAAGAACGGAAAATTATTTTGTTTTAATTATAGTAAATACGGGTATTTAGCGAAATATTACCTTAAGCCGTAAAAAGAAAAAAAAAATAGCAAAAGAAAAGCGTAATTAACGTTAGGGTAATAATAAATAAAATAATTAAAGTAATAATTTTCGAAATATTTATAACGGCGGTAAGAATAAAAAGTAATTTATCTTTAACGGCTTAAAAAATTTATACCGATTAAACGGAAAAACCGTTAACGTTTACATTAAAGAATAACAGCTTAAGGATTTTATATAATAGTACGATAAGATAATTCTAAAAGAAATTTAAAAACTTTTAACAACTAAACGTTTCGAAACCCGGGGTATTTTGATAGCTAAATATTTTAAAGCTTAAGCAATTAATCGATTTAAGTTATAAGTAAGCGAATATTTTGAAAAAATCATTATACAAAGCGTTATATTTTTATACATTTATTTTTTATACGGGAATAATTTAAATAAATTATTTTAAAATTTAAGAGTAAACGTTACTATTATAAATAATATTAATAATTTTAAAAAAAATACCGTGATAAATATTAAATTCAAAAAATTTAAATTATAATAAATAAAGGACCTATAATTGTTATTTTTATTAATATAATTAAATAACTTTTAAAAAAACTTAATAAAAAACAAATTATAATTAAGTACGTTATATATTAATAACTTTTTATTAAAAATATTTTTAAGAAAATAATTTATAAAAGAGGAAATTATTTAAATTATAACGTTTTAATAAGCTTTAATAAGATTTAATTGTTAACGATTAACGTTTTTCGGAAAAGATTTTTTTTATAGCTTTATAAAAAACCGAAACGTATTATTAAAGCCCCGGACCTAGCAAACGATAAAAATTAGTAATAAAGATACGTATTAAAGGAGGTATCCGGTGAGGAAAACGGCGATAACTTAGTAGATAATTTAAAATACGTACTTTTAAACGCCTTTACGGACGGAAAAATTTTAATAACGGACGAAATTATAAAAAAAAATATTTTTTAATATTACAGCTTTTATTACCTTAATATCGAACGATTAATATAATTTATTAAAAGTTTTACAGGGATAAATTTAAATCTTAACGATATAAAAATTATTTTTATACGGCGTACGATAAAGGGAAAATATCGAAAATAAACGTTATTTTAGTTTTATTATAAACTACTTATTACGATATAAAAAGTATTATTCGTTTAAAAATGAAAATAAAATTTAATAAAACCTGTACGCGTACATTATATAAGTTGTAAAACGTTTAAAAACGTTATTATTAAACGAAAAAGTAAAAGTAAAAATACGTAAATTTTACGTTTTAATAACTGTAAAAAGTTTGGTATAACGATAATTAAAAACTTTTACCTTACGAAAAGTATGGAATTAGTAATTTTTAGCGTATATAATTAATATTAAAACGGAATTATAAAACGAAGAATATAATTTTTATAAAACGAGGTAAGTACGATTTTCGCGTAAATTAAAATCTTTATATGTTTTTAGAATTTCGTAATAAAAACAATAACATATATTATTAACAAGATAAACTAATTTACGATAAAAAATATAATTTTAATCGAATACTTTAAAAACGTATTTAAACCAAATAAGTTATATAAATTTATTAACGGTTATTTCCGAATTTTTAGTAATAAGTATATAATTTTAATTAATTAAAATTATCGAATTAAATTAAAAGAATTAGCAGCCCGTAAAGTAAAAAAAAAGTTACTAAGTTATAAAGGATATATAATTACAAGGTATAATTATTAAAAGGTAATAAATTATTTATAACGTTATATATTACTATTTATGAAAACTTTAAAAGGTTAAATAAACTTTTTAACCTTAAAGATATTATCCGATTATTTTTATAATCCGTATAAAAACGTTTAAAATACCGTTAAAAATAAAGTGTAAAAATAAAAAATAAGAATAATAACGTCGTTTTAAAAAACGATACGGATTAAAAAATTAAGCAAGCTAAGTATAAACGGGGACGCCCGAAAAAGATTATGCTTAAGTTATATACCTTAAAAGCCTTAAATAAAGCCTTAAAGTTATTTAAAGAGATAAAAGCGAAAGTAATTTATATATTTTCCATTTTAACTTATTAACGTTAAATAACGATAAAAAGCGTTTAAGTAATTTTAAAAATACCGATTAGGTTATCCGAAACGTTTACGAATATAAATAAGTAATTAACATGTTAAAAATTAATATTTATAAATTATTTATTATTATAAATAACGGTTTATCTTTAAAAGACGTTTTAAAAACCTTAAACTTAAAAATATAGCTTAAGGTTATCTTTATAAAGATTAAGGAGAACTTTTTAGGCGGAACTTTTAAATTTACGTTTTTTAATAAGGTAACTTAAAAGTACCTTATTAATATTAAAGAGATATTAAAAAAATGTACGGTTATAAGAAAGTTAAATAAATATAAAATATATATTTACGCAAAGAGATTACTATAATAAAAAGGAATTAATTATAATAAAACCGTAATAAATACCGTAAAAATAATATATTAAAAAATTTAATAAGGTTAGCAGTATTTTTAAAGTAATATATATTCTAGATAAATTTTATTACTATATACTTAAACGGGAAATTAAAGGAAAATATTTATATAAAATAATATTATCTATTAAAAAAATATTTTAATACATATTTAAGGCATAATAGCTCAGTAGTTGCGAGCCTGGGTATCTCTTTTAATTGCGACAGGCTTAGGTACCTTATTTCGGTTGGTCTTAAGAAATAACTGGTTCAAATCCAGCTTGGGCCACCGTTCCTCTAGGTGGCGCCAGCCTAAAGGAGCTGACCAATTGGGGTTTCGGCTCCGTTACCATGTCGGCGATTAATTGGAGTAGTTAGGGGCTTTGGGAACCAATTAAATCAATCGTGTATCTTATCGTTAGTTACCGAGTTATATGATTCGTATTGCGTTTTTCCGGTCCTTGCCAAGAAGGGACGGCTTTTAGGGGGTGCTCCCCGGTCGCGTTTGTGCAATCTTTTATGTACGTATTTAGTGAATAGATCAGCTCCCTGTATGTATGTATATAGCTAGCTAGATACCCCGAATAGCACTTAATCTTGCATAATACATATTTAAGGTATAAAAAAATTTATAAATTTTCTTTTAAAAAAGTTATTATGTTAATAAACTTATTATACGACTTAAAACAGGCCGGAATTACTTAATAAAAAAAAGGTAAAAAAAATATTTACGAAATATATTATAATCCTAAAATAATAAACGTTATCATTTTATACGTAAAGAATTTCCTACTTTTCAACCTTAACAGGTAACGTTTTAAGGATATCGTCAAAAGGATTATTAAAAACGTTTTAATTGATAACATAAGTAATATATGTTAATACCTAAATGTACGAATTATCCGTTTTTTACTAATAAAAAAAATTAAAGTTAATTAACTTAAGCGAAATATAAAAATTTATATTATTCGTTAAAAATTATGTAAAACATAGTAAATAATATAATAGCGAAACTAGTAAAAAAAAAACGTTTAAATATAGGAATTTAGTAAAGAAGCTTAACTTCTTAAATTATATTAATAAATTAAAGATAGCGTTTATAACGTTAACTTAAATAACGTTTATAAATAACCGGTTCCTTAAATACCAAAAATATAATAAAAACTTGTTAAAATACAAAAACGGTATATTAAATATATTCTTTCGGTATCGGAAACTACTAAAAAATTACCTATATTACAAATACAACAACCTAAGATTATTCGGAATAATAAATATAAACTTTATAAATAACTACAAATTAACAAAATTTATAATAAGCTATATATTCTTTATAACCGAAACCCCTATTTTATAAATTTCGAATTTATAAGGTATTATTTGTAAATATATTACAGAAATAAAATACGTAAAAATAGGAATAACAGTTTCAAAAATAACTAAAATTAGATATCTTCTAATAAAACTAAAACTTATACCTAAAAATCTCATTCTTATTTTAAAAAATAATACAGATACGTTTAAATAAATAAAAAAACACAGATAATACGAAAAAAACGTTATATTTAAATTAAATATTATTACGTACGTTAAGAAATCCGAAAAGGAAATATCAACTTCTAATACGTAAAAAACAAAAATGATCCTGCTAACGGATTTATAAAGCTATTTAATAAAGTAAATTTCGAACAGTTTATAATTAATTTAAAACTTTAGAAAATAATAAAAAAAATAACATATATTTAAAATTTAATTAAAGTAATAATTAAAAAAATTAGTTTTACTAAATTCTCTTTATACGAGGAAAAAGGCATTCCCCTGCTAAAACCTATTTTTCGCTACTAAAAATAACAACCGCGGCATTTTTTATACGATTACCCGAAAGCATCCGTTTACCTATTAATTTTAAAATTTTAACCTTTTATAAAATCACCTATTTATATATAACTATATCATCACCGTGAAAACTATTGATAGTTGCCGTGTTCGAAGATACTGGGTAAAGTATCTATCGTGTTAATTATTGGTGTAATTACTTCGTATCTTTGGCTTAGCCTGGATAATACGGCTTGAACCCAACGACCTTGCATATATAACTATAACTCTTTACGTTAATTTTTACCCAAAGGCGTTAATATCCCATATATAACCTACAACTAATTAATATCCCTTAATTAACCGGAAAAAAACCTTTACTTAATAGTTTTTTTCATAAAAGAACTTAAAAAACAATAATTTTAATTACTAATATTACCGTTTAAAAATAAAACCGATTTTTAAAGTTATAAAACCTTTAACGTAACAAATTAACGTATATAAAGCGTTTTTTTATATTAACGCCCAGTTTATTCCGAAATGTTTCGGAAAAAAAAAACCCATATTCTATGGCGGCCGCGTAAAAATAATGAAATAAAAAAACCGGTTTTTTAGTATAACGGTTAATTACGCAGCACTATTTTAAATAAAAATAACAAAAACGAAAATTTAAATTTTATATAAATTAAAAGTTTTTAATAACTTTTCCTAGAGTTTTAAATCTAATATTAAAAATTACGTAAATAAAATTACCTAACGCAAAAGGCGTATTAATAATTAGTGCTTTTAGGTACCTGCGGCTGGTATATTTAGGTTACGAACTGTTACTTAAAATAGCTTTTATCTAGGAACCATCCTTTATATAGCTAAACGTATATATAAAGGCGATTATTCCCAGACTTCTTTAATTTTTCTTAGAACAACTACGCGCACTTTGCTAGATTCCTGCAATTGATTACTGTAACTGCTGACATAAATAATATAAGTTTTTTTTAATTCGTTTAAATTTAATAATTTTAATACTTTATTAATATATTATTATTATTTTAACTTAAAAGTTTTTATTAATAATAAACGGATAATTCGTACATTTAACTAACAGTTTATATTACTTAAGTTTTTAATTAAAACGTTTTTAATAAGTTTTTTAATAATATTTTTAAAGGTTATTTAATAAGGCCGAAAAGTAACAAATTATTTACGTATAAAATAAAAATGTTTTTATTTTAAGATTATTATATATTACGTTATTTAAAATTAACGAACGAAAGTTTTATATTGTAAATGTTTCTTTTATTTTTCTTATTAAGTAATTCCGGCTTACTTTAAACCGTATATTAAATTTATTAACTTGATAACTTTTTTAAAAAGAATTTATATATTTCTATATTTTTTTAATTACGTAACGTATTATACTAGTACTTAGAACGTAGAAGTATTCCGGACAGTTTTTAAGATATTTTAATTACCGAATTTTAATTATTTACTTTTTAATATTAATAATATAAAACGATTTATAAAAAAGGCGAAAATAAATTTAGTCGTTTAAATTAAAAAACGAAATTCGAAATTTAATTATATAATATTTAGTTTTATATATAAAGTTATAAAATTTATTTTATATAAATAATATACCGGTATATCTTTATATAGTAATTATATATTTAAATTAGGAAAATTAATATCGACAAAAAAAAATTAATTGTTAACCGAATTCTTTATTTAAATATGTCAGCGTTTTAATCCGAGTTTAAGATATTAAACATATAATTAATATATTATTTATTTAACGCATTATAAAATGCGTTAAAAGTAATTAGGCGTCGAACTTTATTAAATAGTAAAAAGAGTTTTAAATACGTTTAAATTAGAAAATCGATAATTAACGAGTTTATACGAAAATTCAGAAATATTTTATAAATAGGTCGAATTTATTCGGGTTATTATTATAAAATATAGTATTATAGAAAAGGATATGGCCTAATGGCTCAGTAGTCGCGAGCCTAGGTGTTTTTTTTAATTGCGACAGGCTTAGGTATTCTATTTCGGTAGGTTTTAAGACATAGCTGGTTCAAATCCAGCTTAGGCTACCGTTCCTTTAGGTGGCGCCAGCCTAGAGGAGCTGACCAATTAGGGCTTCGGCTCCGCTATTATGTCGGCGACCATTGGATCAATTGGTTGGGGGCGTTGGGAACTAATTAATCACTTCAATCGTGTATTTTATCGATAGTCAGTTGCCGTGTTACATAACCCGCATTGCGTTTTTTTATCCGGCCTACCAAGGGGTACGGTTTTTTCGGAGGTGCTTTCCGGTCGCGCTGTGCAATCCTTTGTATACGTACTTAGTGGATAGATTAGCTTCCTGTATATAGCTAGCTAAATACCTTAATAGCACTTTACCTTATATAGAAAAGGATATTTATAACTTCGACGAGATTGGATTTCTTATAGGGTTTTTTATAATAACAGGTATAGTAAGTATTAATGCCGAAAAACGTAAAAGGTTTAAATAAATATAATAAGAGAATAAAAAATAAGTTTTAATTATTTAAGTTATTAATTTTTAAAATTAGGTTATACTGTTATTTATTATTAATAATCGATTAAAAGATTATATAAAATAATAAGAATTAAATAATAAATGAATTTAATTTAGAATAGATTTAATATTTTAATAAATATATTTAAACGCGTATAAAAAATTTAAAACGTTTTTTTATTTTCGAGGGTTACGAAAGTTATTATTCGATGAAATTCGAAATATATTACGTTAATTACGATATTATTACGTTTTGTATATTTACGTATTTATTTGTAATATAATAAAAATTTATCATAACGTTATTTTATTTATCTTAATAAAAAAGATTTTTTTGTCATTTTTTAAAAAACGTTTAAAATTATTACAACGTCTGATAATATTAAATTTAAATTCGTAAAAGTTAGTTTTCTTTTATTTAATTTTAATAACTTTTTTCCGAGGTCGAAACTTTTTAGTTATATATATGCCCATTATTTTTTCGTTAATTTTTACTGGTTTTATTTTTCCGTTTGCGAAAACTTTTAATAATATCTGTGAAGTAATAAAATAAAAACGTTATTTATAAAAGAAAATTAAAAATTATTAAAGTAGCTTGTCGATAAGAATATTTAAGTTAGTTAATTTTATAATAAAAAATTCTATTTTGCTTTTACATAAAGCCCTTTTTTTTAGGAAAAAAATGTTTAATTAAGCGAAACGAATGATATTTTAAATAAACGTTTAAAAATTAAAAACAAACGTTTTTAAGAAGACAGATTATTTATTATATAAAAAGTATAAGCTTTATTAGTTTAAAAAGAAATATTAAAAAAATGCAGTTAATAGTAACTAAAGAGAGTTGTTATAAGAAGGTTAAAACTAAAAAACCGAAGTATAACGTTTATAATTAGCCCGGATATAATATACGTATTTATAAAGAAATTATAAAAACGTTAAGCGAAAAAGAGTCCGATTAATTTGAATTAATTCGATATGTTATTATTAAGTTATTTAAATTTATTATTACGAAATGTTAAAAGTTGTCCGGAGTACATATACGTCCAGCGTATTTATATAGAATGTTATTAAAATATTTCTTTAATATCGAAAATTACTTTATATAAATATTTTCTTTTAATTTACTATTTAAATACGTAATAATGAAATAAATTTAAAATATAGACATTTTTAAAAAGCCGGTTAACGTTATTAACAAAAATAAATATATTATTTTTATAAATTATATTATAATTTCCTTATACAAATCATTTTACGTAAATATATACCTTATTATTATTTAAGTTTTTTATTAATATATTTTTTAAATATTTATATATTATTTATAGAGTACTTTTAAATAATTTTATTAAAAATATATATTGAAAATTTCGAATAAAAATTGCTTTCAATTTTTATAAAAATAACTTTAAGTAATATATTTCGTTCTAGATTTTTTATAAATTTCTTTAAGGGTAAACTCTTATTTATAATAATAAACAACATATAAAATTTAATATTTAATATCTTAATTATTTATTTATATTTATAACCGTTTCTAATAACTTAATTAACGTTATTAAAATTATTTAAACGGGTTTTATAGTTTTTCTACGTTAATAAATAAAAATAAAAATATATAAATTACTTTTATTCTTACATATTTAAATTAAAGTTAATTTTAAAATTTTGTTTAAGGCTTTTAAAATATATTATTTAAAGACCGTTTCTTTCGGGCGTTTTTTATATCTAACTTATTTAATTTCTTAATTCGTATCGTTTTTTAAAAAGATATTATTATTTTTATTTTAAATATTAACGTCTTATTTTTAACCGCACTTTAAACGTTTTTATATAGATTATAAAAATAGTTAAATAATATTTTAATTAAAAGGTTTATTTTATTTTTTCAAGTTTTAGTAAATTATAATATATAATATTATAAGTAATTTACCACTTTTTAGTAATTATATATTATAATTTTATATCTTTTAATTAGTTAATATTAATTTTCTTAATCTAATAATTCTTATTAATTAAAATTATATACTTATTATTAAAGCTTCGAAAATACCTATTATTAACTTTATATAATATTTTAAACTTATATATATTTTTAAAATATTCGATAAATATTATTTTTTTTACCATTAATTAATTTATTTTCTTGATAATATAAGTTACTAACTTTAATACGTAATTGTAATAATACATCAAAATGTTTATTTATACGAAAATTATAGATATTTCGGTTTATAAAAATGATCTTTTTTGTTTTATATTTAATAGTATTTATCTACTATATATAAAAAATCTTATATAAGATAAAATACTATTAAGGTATCTAGCTAGCTATGTACAAAAAGCTGATCTATTTATTAAGTACGTATACAAAGGATTATATAAACGCAATCGGGAAGTACCCTTTAAAAACCGTTTTTTTTAACTAAAGGCCGGAAAAACGTAATACGGCTTATGTAACATAGCAACTAACGGTAAGATATACCCGATTAATTAATTGGTTTCTAACACCCTTAATTGTAACTAGTTTCCCTAATTACCCCTTAATTGGTACCGATACGGTGGCGGAACCGAAGCCCCAACTGGTTTAGTTCTTTTAGGCTGGCGCCACCTAGAGAAACGGTAACCTAAGCTAGATTTAAACTAGCTATCTCTTAAAACCAACCGAAATAAGGTACCTAAGCTTGTCGTAATTAAAAGAGATATTCAGGTTTACAACTACTAAGCTATTAGGCCATAAAAAATCTTATATAATATAAGTTTATTTATATTATTAAAATAAATTTTATAGCTTTCTTTTATAACGTTTTTAAAATCATGATAATAATTGCTTTTATTTTATTTAAATTGTTAAAAATAGGATATATTCGAATTATTTTCAATAATATATAGTTAAAAAAAATTCTTTAGTTATATTTATAGTAACGATTTATTTATTTACTCTTATTATCTCCGCTCTTTTTGAACTTTTAAAATTTAATTAAAATATTATAAAACCGATTAAATATTAAAATTATGAAAAAGAAAAACTAAAAATTATTAATATAGCTCGCGGTTAAAAAATATTGATATAAATTAATTTTATAATATAAAATTACTTATTATTATTAGGTAAAACCGGGATTTTTTTAAAAGAAAATAACTACCTCTACGAAAATAATTACGTCTTTAATAACAGCCCGAAATTAAAAAATATACTTTTCTTTTTCTTAGAAAAAGAAAACGCTTAAAATAAAAATAAAAATCTTGATAATTAAATAAAGTACCAATAAATAATTAGATTTAATAAAAGCTAAATTAATTATAAAAAAAGAGTTATATAAAAAACACAAATATAATATTTATAACAAACCTATATATATAAGTTAGTTAGATTTAAGCCGTATTATTGAAGCTAGGGCTAATAATATAAAATAATTATAATAATAATTAATACGGTAAATATTTTATTTAATATTTTCGAATACGGCAATTATTAATAGTTTTTACGGTAATAATAAATTATACGTCTTAATTATAAAAACCAGTTTCTAAAACCGATTACAAAATACCCATAAGCTTCGACCTTAATAAACCTTATGCCTTTTAGCTAATTCGGCAAGGGGAATTTCTTAAAAGATAAATAATAACTTAGAAGATATTAAGTTTTTCGTAGTAAATTTTAAGTCCGTGTAAAATAGCTGCTTTATAATTCTTTGTTAATTTTATAACTTTAACTTTAATTAATTTTAGGATTTTTCGAATCTTTATTAATTATAATAGTTAAAATATACTGGATAATCCTTATTATAAAATATTAATATACCGTAATTATAAAATCTTTTCGGAAAACGTTTTTTTAAAGATTTTAAACTTTATAAAGCTTTAAAACGAATTAGAATTATCGATATATTTATCGAATTAACCGACTTTTTTTAAAAAGATTTAATTTTAATTTTAATTTTCGAAAATAAATTAATTTATATAAGTAAAAATAATTAAAAATTAAATAATTTTAAAATTAAAAATATTAACCGTATAAAAAGATTATTAAAAAAGCTAGATATAAACGGTAAAAAATTTAAAAACATCAAAATTTAACTTTTAATTTAATATAAATTAAAGAATTATAAACGATAATTTATACGGTTATTCCGGATTACGAAAACCGTCCAGAATTTAATTAGGAATAGTTGTCGATAGGGGCATAACTAAGCAGTCTACGAGAAGGTTAGGGTTTAATAAAGCCTAGCAACTAAGATATATAATGTATTAATTTGTTTAATATTGTTATACGGTTACGTCTTCTTTAAAAAGAATAAACCTATATATAATAAAGGTATTTATAAAGAAATTATAAAAATATTTAATAATAAAAAATTAATTTAATTTATTATAGTTAGTTATTAAAAATATTAAATATATATCTTTTTACTTTATTATATCGTTCGCTTACATAATACGTTATATAGAGCTTTATAAAACTATAGTGTTATATATAAATAAATGGCTTATATAATATACCGTTTTTAAATATTTTATAATAATAAATATAAATAAATAAATTAAATTTCCCGTTATTAACTATTTTTATCACTTCTTTATAATTACGTATATTATATCCGAGATTATTATAAATATTATAATTTCTTTTTTCCCTTTAAACCCCTTTACGACGATTATTTTTAACTTTTATTAACTGTAATACTTTATTATAACCTTTTTTAATTATAAAAACCTTTATTTTATTTCTATAAAAATGTTTCTTTTACTTAAAATAGGATATTTTAAATTTTCCGGCGTTTATTAGAAAATAAAATCCGTTTTACGAAAATTTCTATTTTCTTTTTTTAATAAGTAATTTTATAAACAAATAAGAGATTATATTTATTAATAAATTAATCGATTTAATTATCTTTATCGATAAGTTATTCTTGTAATTTTTAATATTTCTTTATAAATTATATTTTTAAATTTCTTTTAAATAATTAAATAACGAAATTATAAATGGTAGAAGAAATATTTAATATAAATATAAATATAGCCCAATGGCTTAATAGTTGCGAACCTGGGTATCTTGTTACGATTAATCGCAAAAGATAACTGGTTTAAATCTAGCTTAAGTTACGGTTTCTTTAGGTAACGCCAGCTTAAAGGAGCGAAACTAATTAGGACTTCGGCTCCGCTACCGTATCGGCGATCAATTGAAGTAATTGAGCGCTCTGAGAACCAATCAAATCAACCGTATATCTTATCGTTAATTACCGTATCTTAAAACCAGTATTACGTTTTCCATCCAGCATTACTAAAAAGGAACGGTTTTTAAGAGGTGTTTTCCGGTCGCGCTATATAAACTACCTGTATATATTTTAATAAATATGTTTTAATATAAAAAAATCAAATAAGTTAAAATATTATATTAGATAAAAATAAAGACGTATAAAATATAATAATTTTTTTAATTATGAAAAAAACTTTTTTAAATTTTTAATACGTATTTTAATATATTAATCAAAATTTTTAATTTATTATATATTTTATTTTATTTATTCTATTTTCGTTTTTATTTATATATAATCGTTTAATTAAATATTAATAAATTATCGGTAAATTAATAAAAATAAAGATTGATTTTAAAAATTAATAATTTATATTATTATATCGGCGTAAAAGCTTAGGTATTACGAGCCTGGAGGTTTTATTACTTATAACAGGCTTAGGCGGCTTATTATAGTTAATCGTAAAAGATCGCTGGTTTAAATCTAGCTTAGGCTACCAATTTGCCAAGTAACGCCAGCTTAGAAAAGTTTAACTAATTAGAGCTTCGGCTCCGTTACCGTATCGGCGAATATTAAGTAGCTAGGGGCTTTTATAACTTGTCGCGATTAAAAGCTTTAAAATCTAATTAATTAAATCGTATACGTAATTAATTATTTATTACCGAATTTCTATATCCCGTATTACGTTTTCCCCGCCTTTATTAATAAGAAACGGTTTTTAAAAATTACGTTCCGGTTACGTTTATACAAAACTAATTATATATATACTTAGTAAATAAATTGGCTATATACTATATATATAAAGTTAAATATTTAAATATTATTAGCCTGATATAATATTATAGCTTATTCTTTTTTAATATATTACGTTTATTTAAATATTTTACTTTTTCGATACTTATAATCATTATTTTTATTATTTTTATTATAAATTTATTAAAACTTTAATTTCGTTAAATTTATAAAAATACATTCTTATAATATCGTATTTCGTAATTTAAATTCGAATAAATTTTAATTTACGTATAAAACTATATAATAATTTATTTTGCGATTTAAACGTATTAATGATTCTTTTTGCCCTTTAATAAAATTATATTATATACTTAAAGAATATCTTAATAGCTTAGTAATTACGATAGGCTTAGATACTCTGTTATAATTAATCGTAAAAACTGTTAGATATAAGGGATATTAGTTATGTTGTTATTTTAGGCTAACTTGCGTATATTTCTCGTATGTATACCGCTTTTATATAATCTAGTAACGGAATATATATTTTCCGATTAAAAAAAGCTTTTCTGTATATAAGATACGTTTAATTACCCTTATTAATTAACATACCCCCTTAACGCCTTAAAGTGTTTATCGCGTTAATCGTTATATATTATTATTTCTTAAAATTATAATTTATATTTCATCTGTTTTCCGGTAATTAAAATTTTTTAATTAATTAATTTTTTTTAAAAAAATTATTCGTAAAATATTTTTTTACCGTTTAAAAGTTTCCGTAAAATTTATTAGTTTTAATTATTTTTTAAAATATTTAAACGGTTCGCGTTATAAAGTTTTAATTAATTTATTTATTAATATATCGTTTAAAAATATATAATTTACTTTAATTAAATTTCTTTTTACAGCTTTTTATAATTAATAATTTTATATATTTATATATCGTAATTTTATTTATGATAAGGCAACGTTAACGTTAATAAACCGTGTAATTTATTAATTATCGTATTATATAATTAACGGTTTAATTATTAAAGTAATTTTTAATTTTTTAATTAATTAAAAGATAAATAAGAAAAATTTATAATTTACGTAAAAAATAATAACTTTACTTTTATTATATAAGTAATAATTATATCTTATGCATTTACTTGTTATTTTATTATTTCTTTAAACAACTTTATAACTTAAACATAAGAATTTTTTTAATCGATTATATTATCCGTGAAAAAAACGTCGTTTTAAATATTTAAGGAATTTTCGCTTCCGAACTATAACGTTAACGTTTTAATTTTATTTAAGTATAATATAATTTAATTAATAGCTTTGTAATATACGGTATTAAGATTTAAAGTATAAAATGGGCAAATCCGAATACGGTAAAAAATATATCGGGTTGCGTTTTAATTGTTGCGTAAAAAATAAAACCGATTTTGTTTTAATATTTATTAACAAAACCTAAATAGGTTAAATTAAAATTCTGTAATAACTTAACGTTAATTATAAGCGTTTTTAAGAAATTATTTAATTCTTTTAAAGGATTAAGTTAACCAGTTTATTTATAACGTTAAATTAAAATAACTCGATGTTTTTATTAAATTTATCTTTAATTATTTTAACACCGAGGAATTATTATATATTTTTATTTTTTATAAAGGTATACCGTTTCCGTATTTGCTAAATTAACTGATTCACGCGGTCTTAATTTTCTTTACGATATATCATAACGATATCGTCTATAAAAAAAGATAAATACTTTGTAATAAATAAAATAATAAGGTTCGTAAAAAATAAGGTTAAATCTTAATTTTTTAAACGTTCCGGTAAAATCTTTCTGCTATAATAACGGTAATTCCTTTAAATTATATAACGCTATTTTAATTAAAAAAACCTTTTTATATATACTTCGTAAAGTAAGTTAACGTTAACGAAAGCGTTAATAGTATTATTTCATTTAAATTTTAAATCGAATTTAACCGTTATAACGATTAACGTTTTAAATAACCTTTTAATTAAAATAAATACGTATATATTATTTATGTACGTTATTAAACTATTAATCGCCTTAAAAAATAAAATATATTTTATATTTTTATAATTAACTATATTTATTAAATTTATAAACGTACATTTGTATACATTTTAAACCCTATTTCTCTTTAATAAACAGCTGATTAATTATTTCATAAAATTATATTTTTTTTATAACTTTATAAATAAACTTTTTATAACCTTGCGGTAATAACAAAGAATTACGTTTATATACCCGGTTTTATAACTTAAATACCTTTTTATATACTAAGATATTATTACTTTTTTATTATAATAATACGTATTTTAAATAATTAATTTCTTTTAATTTTTCGCAGCTTACTAGTTAATTATCGTACGTATTTATAAAAAAGGTTAAACGTTTTATATTAAATACGGCTTTTTATAGTTTATATTTATTTTGGATAATACCTTTTAAATACGGAATATATAGGAAATCTATGTTTTCTACCGGTATAATAGCTTCGTCTTTTACCGTTATTTTATGTTAAATAATATTAAAAAATCTTAAAGTTATTTTTTTTCCTTTTATCGGCCTAATAATCGTAATAATTATTAAAGCAAACGATAATAATAATAATAATTTAAGGGATGGAGATAATTCGAATATAACGGTTATATAAACAGAATTAAGTTTTTATAAATAAACTTATTTTTTTTAATTCGTACGTTTTTTACGTTAATATTTTTTTAGAAATTATTCCTTTTATTTAACCGGTAATTAAATCATGCCGTTTAGGTTTTTATTTTACTTTTATATATAAATTAAATAGTTCTTATTTTAATTAAATATTTTTACTTATCGGAATAACTTTTTTTATTTTTTTTATAACATATAAAAAGTTATTTTTTAAATTTTTAATATTACCTAAAAAAATCACTTTTTCATCAAAATATACGTTTCGAATAATTATAATTTTCTTAATTAACGGGTTTTAAATTTCGTAAATGTTCGTAAATCCATAACTAATTAAAAGATTAGTTTATATTTTAAAATTTCATTTCTAATATTCTTTTTTTATAGCCGTAAATATTATAATATAAGCTATATAGCCGTACATTTATAAATAGATTTATTAAAATTTCGATTAATTATTATAACGTTATTTTTATACGTTAAATAAATATAATAAACCTTAAATAGGTTTTATTAAAAAAATACGGATTTAAAAGTACGGTTATATAAATATATTACCGCTTTAAAAATATATATAATTAAAAACGAAAATAATTTAACCTTATTTTATATTATAATCGCTTTTTTTTTAATTTTGCCCTTAAAACGCTTTATATCTTTATTTTAAACTTAAGTATAAAATATTAAAAACTTGAATCTATAAGATATTAAATAGCTATAGGCTAAAGTAAGGTAATTACTAACTAATCTCAGAGCGGATTTTAAGAAGTAAATGTATTAGGTTATTTCTATTTAACGTTTATTAGTTACCAGATAATGTATTTATATAAATAAGTAGGTTAACGGTTGGTTAATTATTAGTTGTAACCCCGTAAGTTTTGTATTTTCATAATTTTTTTTTTTTTAAGTTGTTAGTTTTTAATAATATTGGGAATATATACCATTAGGTATCTAGCGTAGCTGATTTATGCACTATATACATATACATTAATTCTTACAAACGCGACCGGAAGGTATTTTTAAAAACCATACCTTTTAAAAAGCCGGATAAAAAACCAGATTAATAGGAGTCTTTTAATACGGTAATAAATGCGATTACGTATACGATTGATTTGATTAATTCCTAAAGCTATCAATCACTTTAATTGTTGCCGATACAGTGGCGGAGCCGAAGCTCCAATAGTTTAGCTCCTTTAAGCTTGGCGTCACCTAAAGGAACGGTGGCCTAAGCTGGATTTAAACCAGCTGTCTCTTGAAACCAACCGAAACAGGGTGCCTAAGCCTGTTGCAATTAAAAGAGATACCCAGGCTCGCAACCACTGAGCCATTAGGCCGTTTTTAATAATATTATTATTAATTTAACGTATTATAATTACAGGTTCGGTTACGTATATTTACCGAAAGTTTTCCGTTATAAATGTATAAATTGTATTATGTTGTAAATGGTTGCCGTAATAATTAATACGTATTTTGTTAGGTGATTTATTATGTTTTGCCCGGTTTTTTATTTCGGTCCGTTTTTTAATTCCGTTTTGTTTATTTTTTTTTCCTTTTTTTTTCCGTACCTTTATTTTCCTTTTTTTTACGTACGCGTTCCGTTTGGTTTTTTTTTTTTTTTTTTGTTTTTTTTTTTTTTTTTT